>JAMBLF010001636.1:0-51351 GCA_030578115.1 Leucoptera coffeella
TCGTTTATTGAGACTATTAATGTTTGTGTAAACAGTTTGATTGATGTATACGTTTCTACCTTTCTAATTTATATTTAACAACACAACATGTTTTGCTAAAACAAATCAGATCGTAATTATCTGTAACTGATATGCTACTATGCATATGCATCGTAACTGAAATCCCTTTCAGTGTAGTCAGAACCAGTGAGTAATGTTGTTAGATGATAAATTTCCAAGTGTAGTAGTAAGGCAGTATTTTACACATTACAAATTTGAGATAAGTTAGTAGAGATATTAAAAACAACTCTTGATTTAATAGACCCCTGTTGTTTTGAAATCTTTTTGCAGTGATTATATATATATACCACTAGTCCCTAAGTTTTATTTGTAAACATTTTATATTCTGTATGTTTTTGTCACTGTGTATACGACTTTTTATTTTATTTTTTATTATTGATAATACAGTTCAATCACCTTATCACAGACAATACTATACTATGCTTTGGCAAGAACTAGTTACTAATGAAAGGTCTTACGTATAGAGTTTCTAGAGTTAGTTAGATAGATAGTTTATAGAGTTTTCTGATGTAAGCTTTTCCCCAGAATCAGCGCAGAACATTTTGTTCGGAGTGATTGTCTGCATTCTATTATGTCGCAAACGCACTTAATGACCACTCACATAGAGATAAGTCTGGATTGCAGCATGCATTATTTGCAATAGTGTATTGACTTAATACTTAACAGCTTTGAAGGAAAATGTGAAACAACAGCGGAGTCTCCCATGCTTACCATTGTATATTTTATAGTATCATAGAACACATCAGATGTACTAAATTTACCATCTCCGTGTATAAGATGACGTTCAGTAATTTCTTCTAGAAGAGACTTAGGTAATATCATAACAAATGATTCAAATTTCACTTATCTCGTTTTAGTTTTATGAAGGTACTTACGTATAGTTCTTGTTACCACTTACTGGGTGGTAAGTTTATATGAATATGTCTGAAATATGTAACGTGGCTACGGCTACTTACCAATTAGCAGCAAAATAGACGACACCTCCGTGACAGGAAAACATTTAATTTATTAAATCTGAGAACATTACATAGTCCATACGAATAAAACTCTGACGCGTTTGAGGAAGTGCCCGAGTTTCGATTCATTGGAAATCGTTAAAAAATTATAGATGCTCACCAGATTTAGGAAACTTTCTCAAAACACCTACAAGCATTCAACGAAATAACGATATAAAGGCGTAACCACGGAATATGACCTTATACTTTTGATACTTTGCTTTATGTGATTGTTTTACATTACAAGCCCATCATTCGTTATGGTATATCTCAAGAGTGAAAGCCATTTTGGTGAACTCGGAGGCTGCGGTTAATACGAACATAATTCAACGGACGCCTGACGTAATATGAGTTGTCAGTAATATAAACCTACTTACGGGCTATCATAATTTCACAGTGAAACAGAGATTGCAATTATTAAGTGCTTAACTAGTTACATACACAGTTTGGTTACATTTTGTTTCATAAGAAAAGTTTTCGTAAAATGTTCTCGCCGTGGTAGGGGTTTTCGAAACATTGATTGGTATCGCCACTGCACATTAATTACCCTTAATAATTGACAAGCATAGCCGTTGCAGTAATAACAGACTCAGGCTCCGGAAACCTCTGTACTTTGGTGTCATGTTGGTTTTTCAAAGCAGTTCTTAATATCATAACAAATTATGATTTAATTTTGTAGAGATTATAAATGAGTTAGTTTGCACAAAGAAGTTTACATAATTTCATGATTTTTATTGTTAATATCCATATAAGTATAAGGATCAATTTAGTCACTTCTTGATTCGCTTTATCGTCAAATAGAAAATGTACTCCAGCAACTTGGGACATATAGTCAAAACAAATTAGAGTCAATATATGAGTCAAAATTAAAATTTCGAAGAAAAGTATAATTATAATATAATATTTCATTGATATATTGAATTCCCCTTTCCGTCCTTTATATTCTTACTTTTCCAAGGAATGACCTAAACAATAAGTATTAATGACTCAGCTAGTATTGGACAACTACACCAACCTAACTAGTCATGTCTCAATAAAAGTAACACTTGGGCGCTACATGGAGGAAATTTCCGCCGGAAATAAGCTAGAACTAATAGGCATGAAGCACATTAAGGTAACTCTCGGCTTTTCTCACATATTTATTAAGTGTCCAATTATAAATAACAAATTGTGACTAAGCAATATTGAGTGCATACTGTTTCTCAACGTCTATTTCTCGTCGGAAAACCGGTACATAGCGCCACGGTATTTGACCTCTTATACAATTCTGTTTGTTATGTTGGTATTACGGCATTAGTATTATGCTTTGCTGGGTCACACACCCACTAACCCAGTTGGATCTTTGTGCTCAGGGAGACCTTGCCATTTCTCAGATAACACTAGTTACTAACATTTGCTAATAAGGTAATAACCACATATTTACCTTAGAAACCTACTTCTTAGTGATAAGACAATATTTTCCTAGCTGCTAAGATCTGAAGGATGGTGTTTTGAAAATAGAAACTGTATGCTAAATGAGTTTACATATGTAAGTACGTAGGACATTCCGCAATTTATTTGTCAAAAATTTTGCAACACCTGTCTCAATACTTGTAACAGCAATTTTGTGACAAAGTAACAGATATCTAGCGGTCCTGTTAAGCCAGTGGCTTTTCCCGCTTATAAATATAACGTGGGACACCAATTCGTGACTAGCATATTTCGCAAGTAGGCTTTAGGTACACCGACCACTTTGCAAGCAGATTAGTGGTAATCATGCTTTTAAATTAAGCTAAGGGGTCAATAGTGCGACTAATTTGTGTTACATAGTTGTTAGTACTTCTTGTTTCAAGTACAGTCTCTTACTAGCCTAACATGTGTTAAAACTATAAGGAACTTAACTAATTAGCCTTATTCTGAGTTTTGCGTAAAAAGTACCCGACAACTATTAAGATGACGTGTTATAGCTTCTAGTTGACTCCTTTGGGATGTACTTGTAAGTAACTCCTGCATAAGCAACTCTCGTGAACTTTTCTTTTGGTATAAACAAAAGTACATAAATAGGTTATTCAAAATAGGAGTGCCACAAGCTTCTAATTACGATTAAAAAGTATACCTAGGCTAACTACGTACTGTAGTATTATATTATCTATGACCTAGGATAGTATTATATTATCTGTGACCTAGGTATGACATAGCTTTTTTGGTTTGTTCTCATAAATGTAACATAAGGTTTAAACAGCCTATTTACCAAGGTTCATTTAAACTGGTGTTTACCCAAGGATGTGCTCGTATCTGTTGACAGGCCCAATATGACATGATCCTTTTATGTAGCGCAAAGTACACATGTTGCAACGAAATGCGTTTTCCTGTTTACGACACATTCGCGCCAAATGGCCAAAGGCTTTCGACATGGCCTCACTAAATCTTATGTAAATGTTACGATTAAGCCAGGCTTTCCGTGGAAGGCTTAAAGCGTGAAAAAGATAACATGAAATTATCATTTACAATGCGATGCCGATGTCATTGTAACTACGAAGCTAGGTTACTGATGAAATATCTAGTGTACTGCTAAACAAATATACAAGTCACGATCATTTTCTGATTCTAGGAAATATATACTCTTAATTTCAAATTATTTAATCACGCAAAACAATTCCTAATGTTATATGATAGTTTTCTTTTGTCTCTTATGGAAGTATATTAAAATATAAAACTTATTAGAAGAACAAGTGTGTTATATTCGTTAATATATAAATGTAAGATTGACTTAATGTTATCTTATAATAATTGGTTGTTCTTTAAAAACGATAATGTTAATCTAGATAATCACGGAAACTTAAACATTATATTTAAAACAAGTTTAAACTTTTTTAGTCATTACAATTCAGATGTTGAAAGGAGAAAAAGTTAAAAGTAGTAAGAACTGGGGCACTAGAACGCAGCAGTAAATTTAATATCTCGTACACTTTGATAAAGGTGAATTCTTTTTATCTTACATGTTAAAGTAGTTTAAGAACTAAGAAACTTTTCCTATATAACTGTAGGTACTTACTTACGTCCTAAAAAGTCATTTAAAAACTACATATTAGGTATATTATGGAAACAAAAATTCTTATGGTGATTTTTCCTTAGTTCTTGAATTACATCGAGGCATATTTGATGAGAAAAACAAGATTAACCAGTTGAACGTGATCAAGAAATACACCCAAATCATTTAAATATATTCAAAACGTAAACTATACCTATACAACCTTAATCTAAGACAACAGAGAAGATTAAATACACATAAGAAGTTGAAATAAAGGTTTACGTAACACAAAGTGGTAGGGACCTATTAAAATGGACTGTTCCACTCAACCCATCTGACTCACGTCACTCGTTATGTCATCGCAAGCACAATCACCGGTCCAAATGACGATCGAACTGTCCAATTAACCTGCATTCTGCCCACTGATCTAGTTTACTTTTTTTACAGTGACTTGCTACAAAATGAATACCTTCCTACGTCTCTACAGTGATTCAATTTGACGAGACGTTTGATGTGTTATTTTGTTATTATTGTACAATGAATGCAATTAATTTGCTAAATACCGTAGTTGATTTAATTATTCGGTGAAGTAAATGACTTTATATTGCAGATTAATTGTTTACAAACTTATAGACGAATCTTTTTAGCCCATATGGAGTAGCTGAACAACGGTGACATCCATCTCCTCGGTTATCATCTATGAATATAATTTATCAAATTATAATGATTATAAAATAATTAGCTTGACGAATTTTAACAGTTTTGGCATATTCAGGTGCTTAGTTAGCTCCGTTGTTTCTACAAAGATATTACGGTAATAGCGACATCTGTACAGGTCTTGTGAAACTTGTTTGTAAGAAAATACGAGTTGAAGAGTTGTTGCTCAGTGCGTATGTATTTACATAGATGTCACTGTATTCAATCACATTTTTTGTAGGGTTTAGCGGTCAATTTGTAGCCTAGTCTATTCATACGATTTTATTGATAATTATTTTATGTAATAATTTAGAATATCGATGATTGATAAAAATATTATTTATTTATATTTTTTTACTTAAAATTTATTTATTATATACAATACAACAAGGAATTAAAACTATAAACCTAAAGTAGAAATAAAAATTAAATTACATAGAAAATTTCTTTATAATCATCGCTGTCAGAGGGTGGTAGGGTTCCCAAGACACTGATAGCATTTATATAATTATATAAATATTATTATAAATATTATAGTTTTTGATCCCGAACTCAGTTCAAGGTATATACATAGATCGTCCGATTTTATTTGAATATAATAGTCACTATCAATCATGTTGCACCCTAAAAGTAGTATTAACCACTAACGTGGATCATTTGAAACAATATAAATATTTTTAATATTTAATCTGATTTCGAATAAATTGAAAATAACACCTTCAGAATCGCTAATTATTATTGTCGCCTCCTACGACAGTCATGGTCCATAATAAAGAGTAAATATATTTTAATAATTTATTACGTATAATAATACATAACAACAAGAACCAACTTTAACTAACACCTACACAACTATTGTTGTCCTTGTTACTAGTACAGTATACGCAGTTAAGTCTCAAACCCTCCTTTATTATACCTACTTATGTTACCAATGCACGACTTACTACGTAGCAATATTACGGCGAAGTTACGGCGTAACATTTAGGTGAAAACTGTGGAGACAGGGGGTGGACTGCCTGCGTCGCGTCTAGCTTTCAAAGCCGACATTTTGGTTTTTGCGACTCTATTCTTAACTTGGAGACTGGATAAAAAGCGAGCTCCATATTATGAATTATTTTTTACTTTCTGATCACTATTTATAAGAAGCAAATCAATGAAGTTCAAGTTGGTAGAAGACACTTGATAAGTAAATCAAAGAAAGCATCACTCTTTGTCTATTGTACTTATATTAATCTATTTATACCTTCGCAATTGTGGAGATGGTCCTCTACCACCTGATCCTCTAACTACCTCACAAGGGTTAATGTTCGTGAACGCGTTTGTCTTAACTTATTCATATGCTGCAATTGTAACCTTACAGTTCATAATTAGAAAGTAGTTCATAGACAAAAAGCTCTCACTTAAAACATTCATTGGTGTGACAATTTCCAAACCCTTTACTACAGAAGTACAGATCCTAACAAATCATTATCATCAAACATTTTCCTTTAGAATTAACATTAAGGCTTACTAGCTAATACAAGGGTTCGATAGGCTGGACCCGAGGGGGTTGGGTGATGGGCTAGTCCCCACCCAGCAGTTCAACGGCTGCCTTGCAACGACCTTGGCAAATCAACGGACGCTAATTTAATAACCATTTCGGCATCTCGTTGCCCGTCTTCACGTGATTGATTGGGTAAACTGATTTGGCTGCTATGTGAATGCTTTGGTAATTTATTAGGATTTTTATTATTACTACTATTGTTGCAATTTGTATGAGACGTAAACTTCTTAGGTCTACATTCTGTGCAAGTTGTTTATGATATATGGCTTATAGCTGCGCTGGACTTATATCGGTGAAGGAAAGGACCCAATCTGTCTACTAGAAAGAAAGAAAACGTTTTTTTACTGCTTAACGTAAATCACATTTAAATAAACAAAAAAATAGAAAAGAAAACGGTATACTAGGCAGCTAGGCTGTAACACTGGTCCCGTCCAGTAAGTAGAACTTTAGTATATCTTTTATCGTGATTGGTTCCGTTATATATATATAAGTTACGCTACGATATATTACTCACTTTCGTTATCGATATAGACATCCTAAGCTTTGTGTATACTTACCGTCCAAGTACCCTATTCATGAAAATCATCATGAGCACTTATTTCACATGTAAAAGAGTTCTTTATCTTCAATTTGACCCTGGAATGGTATTACCATAATGCACCGTGATTCATAAACAAGCCTTTTGTTGACTTAAAGCGTATAAAACTGTATGAATTATAAGGGGTACCTAAGTCATGCATGAAAATACTTACACACTCATGACACTTCTATTTAATCTTTAGATATTCAACTCGATATTCTACAACAAAATTATATCATAAATACAACCATGTTATTTTGCTCACATTCCCAGAAAAGAAAACTAATTTTATCTTAAAGAGATAAAGGGAACATTTTGGAGTTTCTTTTCTGTATATGTATTTCTTTGTCAATTATTTGTACGAATTCGTTATACACTTGTTGAGAAGATAACAATAAATAAATCTTTATAAATATCTTTAAATAAAACCTTCGTTTCACTTGTCTATTGCCTAATAAGCGTAAACCAAATGCACTTTACGCTATCGATCAGTGAGTTGTGGAGTTTTCGTCTCGTTTGCTTTTTCAGCCCGTAATTTCAGGCCCAGACGACCCTTCAAGGACGCAGACAGAGGCACACAGACGAAATGCATACGCGCCTAACTATTATGTGTAGCTATATGTGTACTTTAAAGTATTACAACGTGGATTCTGGGGCGTGTGAATCTGGTAAAACACGTGTCTATAGACAGATGCGAGTATAAAAACGAGGTTTTGATAATATTCTTGTAAATTGAGAAAATAAAGCAGAAGTTTTATAATAATTACCTTAAAAGGATAATTATTTTTAGATTATATTATTTTTATAAATTCCAATTGTGGCTTTGTTAATGACATTCATTATAAACAGTTTTAATCAATAACAATAATGCCAATACTTAATAAAAATAGTAAAATTTAAAGAAATCGTAGAAAGGGATCGATTTTTTTCCAACTTTTAACGATGTAGCTTCCATGTCCAAAGGTAGAAATGCGTATAAAATGCGGAATGTCATATTCTTTTGTTTTGCTCCTGGCAAAACCAGTTAGTTCTTTCCCCGTAATGATTGGGGCTATTGTTTTACGGGTAATAACGGGATTATAAACGGCCAGTACTCATATTGGACGTAAACTGCCCCTATTTTTTCAGGTCATTTTAGTTCTTAATCAGAGCAATATTAATATTTAATTGATGTCTTAAAACTTTCGATTTATCTACTCATATCTAAAAATATTGTTTGTGTTATGTTTTTGTGTCTGAGGTTTCACATTATTGGATTATCGTGGACTTGTGACATGTACCTATTTTGAATGGAAATATTCTAGTAACGAGTAAGTCGTTAGATTAAGTTTAGTTTTATAATTATTTATATAATAATTTTAAAACTTATGTGCGATCATCACGAATGTACAAATTGAGAGACCACGCCATTGCATATGTTTTATAAGGATGGGTTTAGTTAGTATCCTTGATAATAAACAGATGGCTAGAAGCACAATATTTTCGGCGAGAGAAAACAGGAATAAAGAAAAATCCCTTAGTTTTCTCTATTATTGTCTATTGGAAAATCTAAATACAGAGCAAGACTCGTAAAATTCCAAAAAAATCTACCATTTACCCCTGGTGGGACTCGAACCCACAATCCCCGGCTTAGGAGGCCGATGCCTTATCCATTAGGCCACAGGGGCTGATTCTCTCCTGTTCAAAACTACCTATTACATTATTTTAAGAAGTACTTTGATACTCTATACTAAAATAGTTTGTCAAAAGTCATCTGGCATTTTCATACCATACCAGTTCGAAGCATTTATTGGAGGAAGGGTAGGTCTTATTGAGGGAACGGCCACACCAGTGTCGATCATTAATTGAACAAATAAATCTATTGTGATGGCACATACATACATACATACACATCACGCCTGATTCCCTGTAGAGGGGTAGGCAGAAATCACGGATCCCCATTTGTCTCGATCCTGACAGACCACTTTCGCTTCATTGACATTCATACATCCTCTCATACACTCTCGGCGGTTATAGGTACTCCTAACGTCACCTTTTTTCAATATAGCGTCTATCTGACTGTTATATGTCTTATTAGGCCGGCCCCTACGTAACCGCCCTTCCACTTCACTCATATATATTCCTTTTGTCAATCTGCTATCATTCATCCGCATAACATGTCCAAACCATCAAAGCATGCTCTTTTCAATCTTAGTCACTACATCTTCTTTCAAACCGCAACCTTCCCTTATCACACTATTTTTAATTCTATCATTCAATGTTACTCCTAACATGCTTCTCAGTGACCGCATTTCGACGGCATTGATTCTACTGTCATGTGATGGCACAATCATTTGAAATAAGTAATCAATTAGTTATTTAAACATTTTGTCCCAAGATTACAAGATAAGTTAAATGAAGTGGTCTGTAATCTTAAAATATTTTAACTAGTTTCAATTCAGACACTCAAGTTAGATACCCAAGAAATTAATTGAATCCACTGAAGTAACATTTTACAATTTGCTTTGCAATGTGTATTTTGTCTCATAGCGAGAGACGAAGCTCAAGCGTACACCCAAGGACGACAGATGCAGAAGATTGACATTTTAAATGCAAACTTTAAAAAACATGAAGCTGGGGTACCTAAGGAAAAGGACACTTTGTAATTTGCATGCCAAGGCCACGAAAATGTATTTACATACACATTACCGTCATGTTCCTTTCGATTAGATTACTGTCACTCAATTACGACAAGAGGTGCCTCGATAATACAAATTATGTAGGTTTAATTTTTGTAAGCTTTACTGTTAGAAAAGGTGCAGTCATTAATAAATCGACAGTAATAGGAAAATTGATGGTTAAAGGAGCACGATTATAGTGTGACTAATAAATTTTACTGGGATTAAATGTATGATTGGATTTGTAATAAAGAAATACATCTAGGGCGCAGGAAAACGCAATAAACGTAAAGTATCTAATAAAAAGGTTGCCATTAAAAGCAGTTGTAATTGGCATGTGTATATATCGTGCTGGAGAGTTCATCTGTATGTATATAGGAAAAGATACATACGGTTTATACATACAAGTTATTTCATTAAAAAAGATAAGAAATAATTTAATTAATTACAAAAGACTCAGGATGGATGTGCGTGGCCAATAATGACAAGACCAAATAAAAAAACTTTCCAAAAGGAGCAAAAACTTCCAATGTATAGTGGATGTGATCGAACAGAATAAAAGGAATTACTTAATTTGATGAAAAGGAACAAAAAGGTTGGCGAGTTAGTGAAAAAGGAACAAGGCGGTGGACGGTATGTGCAAAATGCCAGAGCCGGGTCACTGATGAACGTTCCCCAGACAAATTGTTCAGCATTCCTTGAGTGCTATTCTTTCTCCTCTGGCGGACGAGCATGCTTTTTTACATTTATATCTGCTATTAGAAAATGCAGAACAATTATTGAAACACCATTCTCACCATTTGTCTACAGTGAATTATTAGTAAATTATAGTAAAATACAATAAATTAAAATATTATGATAAAACAGAAAAGCTTTTGGATATGCGCAGCTTTTTACCACGTCCTCTCACGATCATAACCATCGTTTCCAATATTTATATTATCAATTAGTCCAAAATGTCTTTTCAGTGATTTGCTCCACTAATACCTGAAAATCAAAACCCTGAAAACATTTGTTTATATGTTTTCTTTTAGCTGGATTCGACCCCATAAGCCAATACTCAAACCAATGACCCTAAAAATTACTATGTCACCTATCTGATATAAATAGAGTGTTTCCGAACCTAATTCAATATCAGTTTCGGCGCGTCCAATATCATTATTAGCAAGCTGAAAGACAAGAAGTGAAATAACAAGATTCGGAGAAACGATATTATAGGATGTACTTCTACGAAATTTTGCTTTGTGTTGCTGTGGATCTGATTAGAATTGGGAAGAATCTGCCTTTCCAATAAAATATTTAATATTACACCTCCTACACGACCGTTAACCCTGTGAGAATACATTTTTATATGTATTAAGTGTCATCGGATAGTAGTAGTATAGTAGTATATCGCGGTTCACGTTGAGATCATAAAATATATTAGTACTTATCATTCTAAATTTAATTAATCAAGTTTCATAGATAATTAACTAACTTAAAAACAGTCCAGCTCTATATCAATCAGGCTCTAACAAATAATTAGCTAGTTTTGAAGGTTGTAAGGGCTCGAGGTTACAATAATCGCAACGATTTATCAAAGTCTCTAACAGTTTTAGTGTTCGGAGTGAAGAATGTTGAGGCTTAATACACCTACGGAAAATAGCCCAATACCCTCGTCAAGTTGATAAATAAGGCTGAGCAGTGTTCGAAGACAGCCTTAACATGTTGGACTAAACACCTCTAAAACCAGGCGAATACAAACAGGGTCGATCGGGTGTTAAGGAACACTGTCATTTCAATAGCTAATAGTCTTTCAAACAGCATAAGACTTAGATTAACTACTGATTGCTTAAATATGAAAGAATGTTTAACGTAAAATATTGTTTATGTGTATAATTATTCATAAAGCCTTACTCCGATAACAAAATTATAACAGGAAGTAGCATGTTTTGAATACGGAATTATTTTAAAACTCGTTAGACATATTATAAAGTGTTGGCTCAACCTTAAGTAATGAAGAGATCAGACTAAAGACTTGATTCGCCATAAAATTTCCTAGTTTTACAGCGCAGTAGGTAACCATAAAGTTGTACAATGACCCGGGCAATGTTCATTCCTAAATGCAAATCAGTTGAGTCGCTCGAGCGAAATATTTTTCGCTTGCAGTCATAAAACACAGTCGGTGACGACGGGGTACTCCGCTTAGCTCGTCCATGCTCCAAGTGGTCTTTTCCGATTGCGCATTTTATGCTCTGCTCACACGGGGAAATCCGCTCTCAATTGGGTTGTTATATTCGACGAATATTACGAAGAATGTCATCATTTCAAATGTGTAAAGCACTGGAGATATTATGTGGTGGACCAAAATTGTGATAAGAAAAATTTGATTTGACCGTAAACGAAGTGGTTAAGATTTGCAGAAATGGACACGCTGGCTGACTTGTGAATTACGGTCGCGGTGATGTATATGAATATAAACCTACATTAAATGTTTGAAACAAGAGCAACCACTGTACTGATAGCAACTTACGAGTATATTATATCCAACAAACGTTCAACGTGTAAACTAATCTAAAACTCTTTGTTGTAGAATACGTATGAATATTCAAATTGGCGGTTAACGTAGCCGAACCAAGTTTTTATCTCTTGAAAAATCTCCCCAAGTCCCTTGCACGGAATCATTAAGCATTCCTTTGCCTTAGTGTGGATTAAATATCTTGGCAGCTCACGTTGGAGTTGATTAACTCCCAAGCTTCCATCAGAATTCGGAACAAAAACGTAATTTGCAATTCTCGACTGAGATCGCTATATGTAGAAGCATTGTGCTCGTAAGATATTACGAATTATTTAATATCTCTTAACCGTACAACGAAATACAAAGACTATAAATGGGTAGAGTAAACAGGACCATTTAAAAATGCGTTTTCGTTTTTGATCATAATCCAACGCACATTACGACATTAATGAGATTTTAGAAATAAAAAAATTGCAATATTTTTGACCAAAATACAGGTTTGAAATAAGAGATCATATTTTGAAATAATAGTGTTTATTCTACCTTATCAACCCTCCAAATGATGACAGGTATGATGTTTAGTTTCAATTTGGTTTGATTTTGTTATAAAATTGATTTCAACGTTTTATCAAGGTACAAAACCTAGCTTACACTAAAAATTGAAGCTCAGTATTCGTCAAGTTTGCGATTCATGAATGATCGAAGCCAGTGAACAAGAGGGGCGCATGTAGATGGGGATAGAATGGCTTAACAAATCCCGTTTTGTAATAAGCAGGACGAAGGGTCCCAAACGTGTTGCATCCCATGCAGAAAAGGGTCAAGTTCAAGGTTACACGTGCATATTGCGGTGCAATTTGTTTTGTGGTTTTTGACCACGTCTTGTAATACAAGTTTTGGCTTGAATTGTTAAACAGATAATGGCGACGGAGATAAGTTATAATATTTCGTATACTTGCTGTTGAGCATAGGGGTTGTATTACACCTATTACATAATGTGTATTGAGTATTTTGAGTTTACTGCATTCTTCTTAAGATTTCTTTTGATTTATAACTGTAATTTAGATGTTACAATTTTCTTATGTATTTTTAATTATCCTACGAATATCGTTTAACAGTTCAAATAATACCTACTCGATCTTTTCGAATCCTTTTGTAATATATTTACGAGGCGAAACACAAAGTAAAGCTTTTATTTCCCTGTTGTTCCAAAATTTCCCTAATTTCAATTGAAACTCCTACCCAACTCACATAATAGGAACCCATGTAAAGTGTTAGGAATTGTTTCTTGAAAAGCCTTAAAGGTCTTTCAAGATTATGCCAAAGTTTTCGCCATTGTCATTAAGAGTAATATACCCTGCCTTAGTTATAAACAGATTGTTATAGCGAAAACAGACGTCTGTAGTTTAGTAGTTCGATTTTATATTCGCAATTCGAATATTTAGCTTGGAAATTATCTCATAGCGTCTTTCAATTATATTATTTTTGTACGTACGCATATTCAAAGAAGTGTAAAGAAATCTAAAATGTTTGCGCACATGATGATATTTTCAAAGTATCATCGTGAGAAGCAAATACTTGTACCCATCCCAATTCTAGCAAAGTGGTATGTTAGCTTCATTTTAGATATACACTCATAGTGCGAAAAGTGTCTAATAATGTATGAGAAGTATTTCGACAGAACCTTTCACCAATAAAATCCCAACTATTCGGTTATTTTTTGTACAAAATCTATGTTCGGTTCCTATTTAAGAAATTGGATTTATTGCTCGTAAATCGTCTTTGAGATTTATCGGATTTTCGGTCTGTTTTCGTTATAAGGGATAGCTCGGAATAAAGGTCAAGGCAGCGTTTGTTAGGGCGACGCTCCTTGGTCATAGCATGACCAAAATACCTTTTAGATAATTAAAATTCCAACTTATTGGTTGGTGGTACCTAAGTGAGGGAATTGTATCCATTTGAAGGGAGACAAATAAGAATTTTTCATATGATCGTTAATGGTGCATCCAACGTTTTGTTTTGACATTACAGCGTCGATTGATCAAGCCACAGAATTCAAGAAATGATGTTCAGTGACAAATTGTATATCCATAATGATAGTTATGACTAAAGCTAAAAATAATATGGTATATTTTGGCAAAAAGAAAATCTTATGTAGCGTTAAAAATATTCACTTTTCCACTCAACCCAATATTACTGGTAGTACAATAGTATTAGTAAACTGAACGATGAGTTAGTGCTAAGCCGGAAGATACACAGTTTCATCAAGTTACCAGTAACTTAATATTGATAGGCAATCAATCCTAAGTAATTGAGTAATAAGCTCACAGCTGCTGAAAACAGTTCCCATCTATGAACAAGAAATAAAGAGAAAAGGTATTCCATGGAATTATATCGTCTTAAATAATAATAAATGATTAATTACTCGACTAATTCAGAAACAAAACATATTTTGGTAGATTGGATTTAAAGTATATGTTTAATTTATATTATATACCGATTGAGTTCAAAAAACATTAAATACGTACGTACTAATATGAATTCATGTTCAGCATACACGAAGACATGGAATAAAAAACCAAAAATTATCGAAAACTCCTCCTCTTTTAACACATTTAAATGCTGATTTGCAGTGTTATGCTATTAAGTCACCAGAGAGGTCGTTACTGGTAATTTTTGACCTGTCATCTATTACATTTTTGCTTAGTATAGTATCACGAAAAACCATTCTAGTCTTTATACGCTTGAATGTTATATCTAACAAGTTTATTATTCCTGCCATCGAACGGTTCCTACAATCTCGCATTACCTGTGACGCGACGCAAATGAGAGATGTAATTAAGAGTAATGCGTCTGTAATTACTTCGCAACGATAACTTAATTGGGTTGTTTCGTCCATATTACTTAATTAGTCACAGCTGCGACACCGCTTGCCTCACCTTGGAAACTGACTATGACGGAAAAGGAATGACAAATTGGGACAACATTATATGAAGCTCAGTGTAGCCATCTCTATCAGAACGGTGTTTAGTGAGACTGAGGACATCTAAAGCTCACTTTTCAGATGATTCAGTAACAATAATTCTTTAGATGTTGATCGGTGTTGTCCATACCTTGTATGAAGATACGCAAAATTTAACCAAGTAATGTCAAACCCTTTCAAATTAAGAGATATAGTGGTTCAATCGTTACATTTAATAGTTAGAAATACTGTCGGAAAAAAATGTATTTCATTCACCAAAATTCTATTTATAGTGGTTAAGTTAAAAACTAGAATCCCTAAGAAAACAATTAATCTGTTAGTAATAACTATCATCAAACACCTTACCTAAAACTCTTTATAACTATAAGAATACATTTTCGACACCGTATCAATGTTATTCATACTTGTGAGTATTTATACTAAAGTCGAAAACCGTTCATTTGCTGACCTTGTCCCAAATTTCAGCTCTTTATTTGGCACGACTATTAATAATGCTGGAGAGGTTATGACTTCAATGTCTATAGACATCAACTAATACACACTTTCAGGGAACAAAAACATCCATGTTGTAACATTGTATTTTATCTTTAAATAAAATCAGATGTACACTTTAGAGTGCTAGGTAGATATGGCGGATAACGTTTACCCATTTTACTTCGATCGGACTGTACAATATGTATGTATAATATTTTGATAAATACTTCTTTAGGGACATTCAATGATCTCTCTATGTTAGTTTTTTTTTAAAATAACCTAAATACATTCTGAACTTAAAGTAGTACATGTATACTTGTTGCATACCTGTAAGACCATTCTATTTTATTTAAAATCTTGTTCGTAATGATTAATTTTTTATTTAGATAGGATTCTACCGTTTTTAAATAATTTTGTTGATTTACGTCAATTTTCCTAACAGTTATTACTCTTGATAATGAAAATGTTTAATAACCATGTTAGTCACTACCCAGTTGTTAACTATGTATTTGTATGTAGCACATAACACTTAATCATTTTAAGAGGCGTCAAAGTAAACAAGGAGTTATTTTTGAAGCCCTGGTATTTTTCCAATTCCATTTCGACAACACTTCGCCTTTGTTATGCAAGCAAAACAGAAAACACATTAGACATATATGTATACAGGGTGGCGCATTCAAAACGGTCAGTATGGGAAAGTCTGGAACTATAAGAGATACGAAGATTTGTTCTTAGAAACCATGTCACCGATTTTGATAAAAAGAAAAACTGCATTCATACTTTCTTTGAAAAAACAACTGTATCCAGTACGGGAATCGAACCCGGTTGCTTTGAAAAAATAAATTGGCCTTTTTCACTTTTTCTTTTTAAATATCGATTGTGTAGGTCTTAAGCTGTAAATGTCTCTATGAAACATGATATCCAAAATGAATAAAATGCATCGTTTTGGCATACTTTAATTTATCATAGTAAGTGTTTAAGTGATCTCCGTTGTTTTTTAATACAATATTCAACACGTTTAGGTAACGATCTTACTATTGAATTTTGTATTTTCATGTGGTGAATTTGCATTAAATTTGATTTTATTACTACTTTTCAACGGTGTCATAGCTTGTTTTGTAAAATTCATTATTAACGTAACCCCACAAGAAATTTTCAAATATGGTTTAACGCGTCACTTTAAGTGGACTTTTCAATAGATTGTTAGTGTTTGATTTCTGTAGATAACAAAACTTTCTGGATGGAAAAAAAAAGGATTAATGCAATGCTAATGTCACATGATATGGTGTATGTAACAAGTAGAGAGGTACAAAACTACAAACAGCCATAGAGTCAATTTTACATGTCTGAACTTGTTGAATATTGTAACGGTGTATGTAAACGTCTATGATAAACTAAAGTATGCCAAAACAATGCATTTTATTCATTTTGAACATCATGTTTCATAGAGACATTTACAGCTTAAGACCTACACAATCGATATTTAAAAAGAAAAAGTGAAAAGGGCAAGTTTATTTTTTCAAAGAAACCGGGTTCGATTCCCGTACAGGATACAGTTGTTTTTTCAAAGTAAGTATGAATGCAGTTTTTATTTTTATCAAAATCGGTGACATGGTTCCTAAGAACAAATCTTCGTATCTCTTATAGTTTCAGACTTTCCCATACTGACCGTTTTGAATGCGCCACCCTGTATGTTAGTGTAGATCATGGAGGAACTACAAGTTTGTATTTGTTTCGTTGTGTAGAAAATATTAAATGGTAGGTAATAAATTTTATACAATTGTAGCAATCACTGTTAAAAAGTTGGAAAACTGAGATAATTTTTCTTATTTTAAACATAAGTATATTTTGTCATTTTCGTGATTGCTTTTATTTTCTTACCTTTTAATATTTACGTGCTATTCTGCTAAGAGCACAAATATTGTTTGTGGTATTTTGAAAGCCAAGAAACTATGTGTTTTGGAAAGTAGGTTATACCAAATATTTTGTTATATTTAGTAAAGCAATCTTAACGTTGTTTCCATTCCATATAATAAAGTTACTATGGAAACCTTTACTAGTTTCTAAATCATCAAAAAATACCTCTATCACTAACTATACAACAACAGATGTACAAGAAGTGACGTTACAAAATCGGGTAAATACCCCTTGAATTTAGCACTTGGGAACAAAATCCCCGAAAGTAGGAACTAGCTGGTTCTTGCTGACATGGTTGAGCACTCAGCCAAGTTCAAGAGTGCCTGCACTAGACGGCTAATAGCTAGAACAGCCTTGCGAGTGTTATCGGCTTCTTCCCGGGCCGCGCGACCTATCGCTGAAACTGGGCCAACGGCATTTGACCTTTTTGTTTGCATCGCAGCGGATTAAAATAAACTCTAGACGTAGACCAATCAGATTCGACGAAACATGATCTATGAATGAATGATGCGTGTCATAATCTGTATGGTCACTTCTTACAGTGGCACCGGTGATTGCGAATGATCCTTGTCCAATTACTAGTTAGTAATATGAATTAAACTTCATTGTATTTTGCCCATGATAAATTCAAATAAACTTATGAAAAAGTCAATTTAGTTTAAATACTTATGTTTATATTCTGACATGTTTTCTGATATGTTATGTTCTGACTCACTGACTGAAATATCCAAGTCTTTGAACATATAAGAAGGGTTGGTTTCATTGGCTTGACGTAATATAATATGCAGAGCTGCATGTCGATAATTTTGGCACATAGATCTAACAAACCAATGACCCTAGGTAAGTTTAGTTATGGTGGGTTTTATCACTGTTTATTTACTGACATTAAAATCTAAGTCTATTTGGCGGTTACTCATTTAAAACAACACGCAATGCTATCGTGCAAACTCATGACGCTATTTATGTTTGCGGTCAGCTGATTGTGGCTACGAGTAATTCGGGAGTGTACACGGTTAATAATATAACTACAAATATCATCATATGTCACCCAATTAAAACTGATATTGGAAAAAACGGCCTGATTTACCAGTATCATTACGTTGGGATGTTAATATTTATTCATAAGCTAGTATCGATTAAATAAAAGCCAACTATCTTTTGAAAAAAATCGATGCATTCCGTACATAGACACATACTCTACTGAATCTCTAAATAATTAATAAAGAGCAAGGATAGATTGAACAAATATTTCCGAATAGCCCTTTCGTTATATGTGTCCTACTGTGGCGAACCAATATACAATAAATCAGTGGTGATAGTTTTTAGCTGAAACGCTATTCCCTGATCCCCTGGTAGGAAAGAAAGCAACTGATTACAGTCTATTAAAGTTACAAGCTGATATATGGCTCAGGACTTGACATATGGCTTGGCCTTCCAGTTTATTGAAAATAATATTAATTACACATCCACACCATTCATTGAGTATCACGTTTCAATATTGGTTTGTTATTAGTCAACACGCTCTGTAGTGTGACCCGGTCATGAAAACCAGGTCAGCGAGGGTCAAAATGTTAACGCAATAACTATTGTTTGGTCACATAAAAATGGGAGTGTACACGATAGTGTATAATTGAAGTCGCGGGCGTGAATTGATAAAACGGTTTGTAAATAATAACGGGGATAGCTTTATGGGCCTATGCTATTGTCATCGCCTTTTTATTGGGTCTGGATGAATGGGCACTGGTGTGTGAATAATTGGAGTGATGTGGGGAAGGGTTGTCCCCGAACTTTCAATCCTTTTATAGGAGTTCCATATTTGGCACAAAGTTTTTGTGTTTATTGAACATGTATGATATCCTATTTTAATTTTATAGATTTCATATTTATGCAAAGAATTACTTATGTGTATTATCTACAGACACTGATGGAGATTTACAATTGAATATCAATGGTCCTCACCGTTCTCGCAATATTTTTTCGAATTTCGAAAAGGCTATTTTAATATCCTTTACTTATATCGGTTTCCTTACTTGAAATAATGTTCCAAAAGCAAGGCGAGTATAGAGGTAAAAGTCAATTCAATTTCAGAGCCTTTGTTGGGAGTAATGAATCAATGCGACGCATGTGGTGCTTCGTTAAAAGGAACGAAGTCGTAAAGGTTTGCCTTTGTAATATTCGTACGAGGAAGGTACTGTTACAAACGTATGAATCTTACTTGTCATAAACTCAATTTGTGAATGTGCCTCGCAATTCCATTGGGGTTCAATGAAGCGTTCATACCCATACGATTCGGGTTATTCGAAGTAGAAATGACGATGGGCGGAATTTGATTTATTCGAATATTTATCATCTATTTTCAGATTTTGCCCAATATTTGTTATATTTATAGGATATTTTAGTTATGCTCACGTCACATTTTATTAAAGACACGAAAAAATTACAAAACATTTGAACGCTTTTTTAAAGTTACAAATCTTACATATCCTCCTTCGAGGTGCAAACAGGGTCAAGAGTGAACCCATTTCCGTTAAAAAAAAACAAGCTGTAAGGGTTAAGATGTCACTTAATTTTTAAACTCAATATGAAATAACGATGCACTTAAGATATAAATTTCTTTTAATCAAAGTAAATACATATTATTACTATATAAAATATGTAATTTGCGAGTGCATGAGATTGTAAATTTGTCTCGTTACTGTAGCTAATAACTATTAGCCGAGAATCGTATGACTTCGTTCTGAAAATCTCGACCTTAGTGCAGTGCTTAACTTTTCTCATCTAGTCAAATGAGCCATAAAACTTTAGTCTGGAACATTGAAGGTTAATGTTGATAGAATTACTCTCAAACGGCTGCACTTTACTTGGTGTAGAATTTTAGTTCCTCAGTATCGTACGTAATATTAACTTTATTACATAAATGAAATATTATGCTCTTGTATAATCAATATTGAAATTGCAATATGTGAAATCAACATTTAAAGTCAATTTGTAATTTATATTCTTCGTTGATTATCATATAATTAAACCCTTACTCTACGAATATAGAATATTAGCTCCCCAGCCCGCATCATGTTCCCAAAATCCCTTCTCTATTTTGTGAATATTCCACCCTAGTCTAATTGTCCTTCACTAAATATAATTCGTTTTACTTCATTGTTTACATGTTCATGAGCCGGTTATACCCAATTTAACGTATATGAACAGTTCTTAGTCACAGTCAACAAAAAAGTTTTTAGCATATTAACTTCTTAGAACTACATGATGTAAGGTACTTTAAATTAACTGAGTATGTCTTAAGTTACCTATATTATGTAAGTTTGGCTTGTTAGTTTAGACTTCTGACTCATTGCTTGCTAAATAATTGTTCCGGGTCCAAAACCCCGCTGGAGCATATTTGCTCCTAAAATTGAGTTTTCAGGTGGGTGACTCTAATAATTTAGAGCACATCTTCATTTTCATATAATATTTTTCAAAAAGCTTAGTAACCTTATGATTTGATTTTAAAGTTATAAACGTATACCAAAAAAAACTGTAACTGAAATATCTGATAAAACTATTTTGACACACTCGTCATCTCATCTCATAGGACATTATATACATATCCAGCTCAATATTTACATTATTTTTAAATCAACTAAATAAGTTCTGTATTGTATCAGTAGGAAATAATCTTAGCCTAGTCAGTCATGATTCTCTGTGGCCGCAATCGTGCTCTGGATGAATAAAAGTAAAAGTTAATAAGAACAAACCGCGTTGCTCTTGATCCTTGTCTAACATAAAGATATTCGCTTTTAAGACTTTCTCTTACAGGACACTACACTATAAGAGAATTCATATAAAATATGGCGTGTTGAAATAAATATTCTTATTTTGTGTTATGACAATGTTTGAAATATTTATTCTTTAGAGGAGTAAATGTATACAAATCTTATAAAATTTTGGCAACACTAGGCAATTTAATGTGTCTTGTGCATTTTGTCACACAATATTTGTTTTCATTTTATTACATGCGAGTTATTAACTGTGCCTGAAAATAAAATTATGGTTTCCAATATCTAAAAGGCTACAGATTTATACATTGATCACTAAAACATAAATACGATGTAGGTTGCTATGATTTATTCTCAGCATTCTACAAGAGATGATGAAATGACGAAAAAAGGTAGGTAGGTTAAGGAAGTTGTTTAGGCTCATAGATCGGATGGAAGGAGGGTTACGAAAGGAATTTATAGAGCTAAGGTGGAGATAGAGCTGGACGGGGTAGGCCACATAGAGCAGATCGTGATGAACAGAATAACATGTATGAGAAGATGAATGGGTGTAAGAGAAGCAAGAGATATTTGTTAGGAACGTTCCAGGTGGCAATCGATAGTCTCTGCCTATCCTGTTAGGGTCGTAGAGGCGTGAATTTATACGAGGTTCATTGCGACAATGAGTTGTAAACGGCCATAGATTGGATTCATCTTTAAGACGTTTTAGACCTAATTGTGTTTACTTATATACAAGTAGATATACGGAGTGCCTATTCTATTATTCATTGGTTTTATGTTCTCTTTATTTTAAATAAAAAAAACCTTTTTAACCTGCTGTATCGCGTATACTTTGCTCGGAAAGGCACCGAAGGGACCTTGTTCTTGTTATTTCACAGAACGCTGCAGCTCTTCATCGTCATTTCGTGCACGAACCAACAAAATGGAGGATTAGGGACACCTACTCACAGACTAAGTACAGAGATTTCCTTTTATAATATTTTGTGGAAAGCAATGCTGAGTAAAGGGTGCCGTCACATGACTTGCAGCTAGATGAAAGTCTGTGTTATACACTCTATAATGTTGTATGAACTATGGTAGCGGCAACGGAAATACGCATTATTGCAAGATTGATTATCTTGAAATACTTATTAATCATTGATTGCACATTTACTTTTGTGCATAAAAGATAATTTAAACTCGTACGTAATTAAATTGTAATAGTTATTATCACTGTTCTGTAAAGTTGTAGGATGATAGAAATAATGAGGAGAATCTTTTAAGGCTGAGTTGCTCTGCTCCTGAGATTGTATGAGTATGTGAATATGGCTATTGTGTGTTCGTATTGATCATATATTACCTATACCACAAAGAAATATTTAAAGCAGTGCGGTTACTTCTCGTCAACTGCAACACACGAGGCGAGTTATAACCTTTTGCTGTGTCAGTAAAATGCCCATCATCTTAATGTAATCTCTGTTAAGGATAGTTGTAAATCATTTTGACTTCCTGTCTGTGTGATTATGGTGCATTGTAGGTATATCTACTATTATTATTGCTAATCATTAACCTCCGGAAACCCTAGCTGTTCCAGTATTTAAAAAGAAAATATTAAGATTATTTTCTTCTAATCATTTGGCAATGATTCTATGATGTATACGTGTCTCAATAGGTTACTGAAAAGCAAGAATCTTATGCCACAATGGTTTATTCAATTCTTCAATGTTGAAAGGTAAAACCAAACAATACTCGCTGGTAGCCAGTAGCTTAACTACTATTAATTACACTGTTTTGTTAGCATACCTAACCTAAAAAGCCTTTTTAAACAACAAAATGTTTGAGAATCAAACTCATACATTTGCTTGAATACATGTAAGACCAACAAACTTAAATATTTGACTGTGAGCAATCAAATTAACTCATTCCATTTAAGAGTAAAATAAGTACCCTTATTTTCTGTGATTTCCCTGAAGACTTGAATTCCGAATGACTCGTTTAAAAGTAGATGTAATTGGAATTGGGTTAATGGTGATGCAAATAGATTATCTCTCTTTTAAGAAAGGTTAACTTCAAACTGTGAGTCAAAAGTAAACCAGCTACAACTATGCAACCTCACTACGTTTTGGGTAATAAGTATATTTAATAATGCTCTTTTATCACTTTGGGGTAGGGCAGAATTACGGACATATAACATCCTCCTGCAAATTGTTAGGTAATGAACTCTTTTTATCTTATTTAACTTCATGATGGGTTCAACGTAATGTACAGTTGGATATTTTCGGAATATACTCCTAGGATAACGCACAAAAATATTTAAACTCCCTTAAGTTTATAATGTCTCTCTCTCCTTTTAATAAATGCCAGGAAGAAAACTGCTGATAAAATTCTACTCAAGTCGCAAATCAGCACGGTTTAATATTATGTAAAAGCAAAGATTCTAGATAGACACAAAGCGCATTAAGGTAATGTTAGTTTTCATTGATCTAATGGAGCTTTTCAATTTTATAATAGACTCCTGCTTAAGATAAAAAAGTTGTTAGTAGGTATCTCCAAGGTTGGAACGTGAAATGCTCGGGGTATTGAAGTTATACAGAAGCTATTATCTTATCGCCTTGGGCTACCTCTGCAGAGTTTCAAGATGCACGATATGAAACTCAGAGCTAGTTAAACTGCATTATAAAGGTTCTATCTTTTTAACGTTTTCTACTATACTTTCTTTCAACAAAAGAAAAAGAAGTTATTAAAGAATTATTCCGGACTCGTTGTTATTGCGGAGCGAGGTAAAATTGAAAAAGGTTACTAGTAATAATAATTTCAAAATTTACTCTACATTTTTAGAATGAAGTATACTCGTACCTTATTGCATATTTAGTAACAGTTTAGCCCTAGAATAGCGTATTATACAAGTATTTTTTCATAAGTTATTTTGTATTATGGTACTCGTATGGTCATCATATTTCCATAATCTAGTTCCACAAGCCTAGCAACGGCTCAACTATGTGTGACATGTTGCTAAATGAAAACTCCAAGTAGGTGGTCAATATTATATTTAAAATTATACAATGTATAACCTTTTTTTTTCACGTACATTTTTTACAGAGTTAATAGATTTTCCAATAAAATAGTTATGGAGGTTCTAGTTTGGGTTACGAATATATAGTATTTGCTGCTATCTACCCGGCAGAATAGCTAAAGATGATGTGAGGATCTGTTAGTTTTCATTAGAAATATTGCCATATTACTGTTAGTCTAATAAGTATTACTGTCGCAAATTTTGTCTAAGAATCGTATGGTCTTTTTAACCTCTTAGAGGATTATGTTTTTCTGGAAATATTTCATAGCTTCTTATGTAAAAAAAGTCTTTAAAATTTAACTCATTTTGATCACTCTGAATGAATTTTAATCACTCAAACGATTACTAAATTTACACCAGATTTCTCAATACATTAACCGTGACATTTCCACATTAACGAACTTTTTAATATCATTAAGCGTTGCTAGTATATCTCACACAAGTACACGAGTTATAGCGCAGTAGATAAGCAAACGTGCTTGAAAATAAAACTAAAAAGCGGATTGCACGAAACCGCACTGAAACTGGTTTGGTGTGGCCACATCGTTAGTTGCCTGGCTTCGCTAAAGAGGGACGAATGCACGAAACAATACTGTAGACTACATTTACCTGTATTTATATATGTATATATTATACCTTAAGTATACAATCCTCGAAAACGGCAATATAATGTTTCAATGTAGTCTTTATATTATAACGGTATTGTACAAGAAAAATATTAAATAATACGTTAGAGAGTATTCGTCATTGTGGCTAGCCTAATATCCGACGATAAACCTACAGCTCCTTAGTATCTCATTACAGACAGTACGTTATATTATTTATAATATATAATGTAACTTACTCATACTTACAACTTACATATACAAATAGTTCGTCAATCTTTAGGAAAATGGGACCTCTTTCTACGAAACAGTAGGGGAATCCGAAAACTCCTCAATATAATGATAACCACTGGCTGAGAACTCTTGTGTTTAAATCTTTTATTATAAGTTGTATTACATGTTACATTAGAAACATTTTAATTTTAACGTAAACTACTAAATTTGTATGGGGTGTATAGATTTTAGTAATCCACAACGCCTTTGCCATGGTTCAAAATTGTATTGTCGTAATTTATTAAATCATAAATGCACATTACGTCAAACACTAATTAAAAAATAGATTAAATTTAATTCCAGTTTAGTTCAAACATGCCTACGTTAGAAATAATTTATCGATCTAATTAATTAATGTACTTATATACATCAGTTATACGAGTATATTGTCTTAGACAGAGATCATGATTTACTGTACAATTATTACTATAAACCAATTCCTAAATGACTGTAAATATTAAAGCTATCCGTGAAACTAAATAGTCAACGTTAATAGTGGTACCATTTGTATCAAAACGTATTTAAATGTATAAGTGGTATATTATAATGTGCTTGTAAAATATTTATAAATTCAAATTGAAACTAATGCAATATATTTCAAAGCATCGCTGCTTCTACATACAGTAACCATATACCTGTTAGCGTCTCATGACATCAAAGAATAATAAATAAAAAAGATGATAGTTAATATTCTTTCTCTTCTTAAGAGAATTGGGTTTCAGATTGTATTATTTATTACAGAGGTGATTCTCAAAGGCAGTGAATGTCAGACAGGACGGCTCTACAGTCTGACTCACTCGCCCTTTCATCACGTAACAGCTGAGTGTTTGTATGAAACGCTGTTTGCTAGGTCTTGCAAAGTAAACGCAGGTCCTTTTAGCCTAGTTCTGTTTATCTTAAGCGACTTGACGAAGTGTATTACTTACTCTACATTGCAGTTTTTGAGCAAGACGTTTGCGTAAAAACATATTCGTAGATAATGATTTTATGTAGCGCAGCCTGAAATTTACATGGTTTATGTCAATCTTTTTTATAATGCCATCATATTCATATACCATACCTTTAGAACTTCTTATAAAAAGAACGTCATAAATTAAACCAAATATAAATTTACGAACCACTTATAAGTAGCCTTTAACCTAATAAGGTTCTCACTGTAGTATAAGATTCAAAAGTATGAGACTAAACAATATTAATAACAAGATTATTGGATAATATACATTTGAAGTGTGTCGTTAAAATGCAAAGAAGAACAAAAACAATATTAGCGTTATTTTTTAAAGCAGTTTGCTTTTGTACCTTGATTCTGCTATAACTATGTTGCAAACTTTAATCAATGTAGGGGTTGAAACACATTTGTAAGAAAGGTGCATGTATTAGGTTTACCTAAGCAGATACAGTCCATGGATGTAAATAAGTTACACAAAATAAGCACACTCATTCTAAGCATCACTTCTTGTCTGTTGTTATTCTCAGTTGGCTCGCTTCTGTTTGTCGTCACGTAACCCAAACATAGGTAAGTATACAAATTAATTACCTATCAAACACTCAAACGGCAAACAACGAGCACACGACAAAGAGAAACGGACAATTTTGTCACTTACGGACATACTTTGTCATGAAAGGTTTTTCATTTCACGCATACATCGGCGGCGGCGTGAACTTGAAAAGTCTGCCCAAGGTCAAACACGGCGTCATAAGTACCGGCCGTTGACCCACCAAATTGGTAGTAAATGACGAACGACCCAACTACGTTCAGGACGATGCCGATTATACGATATTTTGGTGCATTAAATTTACAACGACATTAAATTAGGCATTACTTTGTTCCCCGGGAGCGGGGTCTAATTTAGATCACTTTGTTTATTCTTCACGTAAATAATATCATTTACTACTGCAAGAAGTTTTATAGCACAGACGGGTATCAAATGTGTTCGGATGTTGTTAGCTAACACTGCAAGCAGTACCCGAATTAATTCTGAGAAAACTACCACGCTCATGTTATCATAGACATATATGTATTATAGAAATTAATAACAAATACTTTGATCAAAGAATTTTCGTTTGCTAAGATTATAAGTACCAAGATTCTATAAAAGAACTACTCAAAGAAGCCTCGCAAAAACTGTTTGGACAGGATGATAAGAATCCCATTTTCTTGTCAAAGACATCAATCACTGACATTTTGACTATTCACGTATAATATGAGTACTTCGTGTTTCTATGTATAGAGCCATATACTTTTTTATGACGTCATATGATTTTCATGATATAAGGATGTACAATATGAGATGAAACATAAATTTGGACAATTATGTCGTATTTTCTCAGCAAAGTATATAAGAATCAAACTATTTAAAAAGCTTTAAGTACATCAGAAGCTGTAACAATATTAATTTTACTTATTTATTACATTTTCTCATTCTACAAGTATAACCTAACGCTCAAGTGGTTGCTTTAGACGCAGTCAGATGACTTAGTGACTGTAATTTCAACGAAATTTTTGTACCATTATAAACCACGTTCAGGTACTAGAACCTTACGCTACAAGTAGTGGCTTTACACAGGTACTGTTTGCATAAATGTTTAATTAACAAGAAATGTACAAATCGAGCTGGTGTTCCTCACTTTTTCATAATTGGACAAACAATTTATTGCCGGTGTATTCAAACAAAAGGTATATTTTACGTGTCTGAGTGAATGCTTTATTTCTTTGTCAAAAAGGGAAAATGGTGCCATACTTCTTTCGGACGGCGGAGAAAGCGAAGGAAAATGTAAAGATAAAATTTATTGCAACGATAAAACGTGTCACTCTTTCAAGTGTTAAACGAGAGCATTTTGTTTAAAATGAATTCAGTAACATGTGAGGTTTATTCACAACCTATTTAACTTGTTGAAACTCCTATTAAATAGTTCAAAACTCGGTCATAATCCATAATAAATCCATTTAAACTGTTCTTCTTAGCAAGTGACTTTCACACCTCTGTTTGTATTACATACACATCTGTAATAGATAGAATATTACTTTCTTGAGAATAGCACACACCCAGTTGTGCGTCATATCTCTATACAACTTAGCGTTCGTGTACAGAGATAAAATATGTAGTATTCAATAACATTGCCTTAAAATTTAACGTGGTTTATCACCTAACATTTCCTTCCAGTTAGTATCATATAGTAATTACCCAATAATTTCACTTCAGGTTCAAACTCTTACGTAAACATAGAATATTTGTCACAATACGTGTTCAAATGCGTGTCTTCACACACGCACTACAAATGCAGTCAACATCGTTATGAAAGAACTGCTTGAGCCATTTATGGAAGTGTTTCGTAAGTATTCTCACGTTTGGGCCCTTTCGGTTGACCAAGAGGTGTTTGCTTTCCTGATATGGGGCTTTACTCACCTTGTCTTGGAAACCCTCGCTGGTTATCTAGTGTAGTATCGAAGATAGTAGGAGTATGTGTAACTCATCCTAAAATACTGTATGCCAATGCCATTTGGAAATATCGTAAAATGCGTGAGTAGTGCGTGGGTTTTTCGTCAAACTGTTTTATTTTATTCCTTACAATATTGATAGTTGTTTGCCAAATAAACGTACTTGTATCATTTGTCTTGGCCTACAAACCGTATTTCGTAAAGTTTCTACTTAGTAAATAGTTCTTTTATAATGAATTTTGTCTATAAATGTTTCAATAAGTCAATGATTCAATTTATAATATTCTACTTTTTTAATAAAAATCACATAATAGATGTTCATTTCCTTTCTATGAAAAGAGGGTACTAATGCGCGTAAAGAAAGGTTATTACTTTTAAGTTGAATTTATAATAGAGTAACGAATAAGTTTTAATTCGCCATTGAAATTCCACTATTTATGCTCTTCTATTTTTACGATAGCTTGGAGGATATGAGTCACTGTACTATTCTGAGTCAACTCGCAAGTTTAGTGTTGATGTTAAAGTAAGTTTCCATAATACTTTTCCATGAGGCTTTGATTGACATGCTGCTGTTTTTATATCTTTTAGCCGTTTGTTGTTTATACAAATAATTGGGGCCATAGAAAGTTTTTATTATTGGATCAAAGATAAATTATTGAATTACTAAAAATTTTCCTTAGTAATATTGAAGCTTTTATATCTAACCAAAGATAGAATTTTATGTAAATAATTGAACTCTGTTGAAATGAAATCAAGTAGATTAAGGAAATTGAAGAATACCTTAATTAAAGAGACCACTAGACACCCACACATCGAACATCCATTTTTTCGAGAGACGCTAAAAACAAAGGTAAATTCACACTTGCCTCGAGTATTTTTGTGGTGTCATTGACGTCGAGGCGCGACATCTTCGTCATATTTAATTGTTTGTTCCTCACTAGAGACAAGCTGCGAGTTACAAAGTGCTAGACCACCGACAGGGAATATTATAGATATCATGCACGTCCATCCAATGCAATTGTTAAGGTGATGTTACACGATTTGAATCATTTATTCGGGATGTAATCTCGTGATGGTCAGATACTGAAATGGACATTAATTACCTGTGTTATTACTTAGATATTTTATTGTCACTAGGTAATATTTTAGCAACGATTTATCATTTTTGAAGTTAAGTTTCTATGTCGAAGTGAGTATGAAGAACTAGTGTTTGAGAAGTCTTATGTTATTACTCTACGAATCTGTCTATTTATATTGTTCTTGTAAAGACAGAAGTCAATTATTTGTCCAAACATATAAATTATTTACATAGAGCGGCAAAAAACATCTTTAACTTCGTTAAATATTAAAAACACGTCGTTAAATAGTACATTTAAGCTAACATAATTACAAACATTTCACTTACCAAAATTGTTTATTAAATTATTTGTATTGCTATATAATTAAACATGATTTCAAAACAAGCACATGTTGATCCAGTCATTAAAAAGCTTGAACAAATTTTATAGAAATCTTATGTAAACAATCTTAAAAAGCAAACGAAATCATGCCTATGGAGGTTTTCATTCAAAACAACAACGTCTCTCGGTTTAGTTAAGAAACAACATCGATACTAATTAGCAATATGAGTCATCACATTATAATAGCCCTGAATTGATTACCATGGCAGGTCATTGGTCTATTATGTTAGAACGTTTTATGAGTATCGTCCACCATTGCTAGTAGGAATAGAACGCTGGTCACGCTCCAAGCTAGCACCTTATTAATGCGATCGTATACATTTACTATGTTGGAAAACCTTAATAGACAAAGTTAGAATAATATAGGAAAATGAAAGTGATCGGAAGCTTATTTATTTTATATAATAGATAAACAACATTAGAGATCGCATATTCATTGATAAGAATGCACAAAATACATATAACTTCTAGACTATTGTAATAAATTTATATACATTTCTTAAACACTTCCTTATAGAAAAATTAAGCACTTGAACAATATAACACTGAATGCCACCTGTCTCGGTGGTACTGATTAATTGATAATAAGTGGTTTCATTGTGTGTGGTTACGTGAATAACCATGCTTTAATCTCCGATCAATTTATAACTTTAAATGCTAATTTGGTAGAGATCCCGCCACATAAGGTGGCAGTTGGAGGCGTCGCCACAGTCGCGTAATTCAGTGTTACCAGTAAACACGCCAAAACTAGCACTCACTGTGCCATACGGCTCGATACATTATAGGTTTCATTTGTAACGGTCTTTGGTTGCAGAGCTATAAACTCAAATAAAACAAATTAATATATCAAAGTCAAAATATGTTTATTAAACTATTTCAAACATGATTAATAATTAACGGGACTTATCCTTCTTATTATATATTACATATATTATGTGTTCCTTCACTCTGTCCGCAATAGACCGTTTAGTGTGTTCGACGTAGGATTTCCCACAGCTGCAATCAATCTTATACACACCCTTATATCTTATATCATGAGTATAAATCGCGAATCTCTTAAAACTATTATTTCAAACATGGCACTGAGCATTGTCTTTACATATTTTTTACCGAGGTTAGATCAGCGGAGACCCTAGCTTGGAGAAGAACTAACAAGAAACTCCGGAAATCAATTTATTATAATCACCCTTAACAAACATAAAAATTACAAAGAGTGGGCAAAAAACACAACGCTGGTAATACTAAATTTACCTTTCATACAAAATAACACGCAATGGCGGTAACGTCAAATTTAGTTCCAAGTTTGGCTACTGCCACCTTATGTGGCGGGATCTCTAAGTAATTTTTTAAATTGTTTCTTATGTACACAACATAGCCCACAAGTTAGACCTATTCAGCCATCAGTTTATAAAATGAGTTCTGCAGACAGACAAATGGGCGTCACGGATGTAAAAATTGCATGTGACAAGCGCATGTTTGACGCACCCAAACACTGCACCGCTCGTCGGTTCATACAATAAGTAAAGTACATTAAATTGCTGTCTGGCTACACTCATGACCTTTGTTGACCTAGTAGTTGCTGCTTTGCACGATAACATCCTGTAGCGAACACAACTATTCAGAAAAGCATGAAAAATAATAAATTTAGAAAGAATATAGTGAGGAAAAATTCGAGGTTTCATAGATTTAAAAATAAAACGTCTTTGAAGGTACGGAAGTTTGCAAAATAAACAAATGACCGGCCTTGTCAGCCTACATTCTAATTTCAAATCTCTTTCTAAGCACTTTCAAATTCTGAGCGAATATCAGTACTATCAACCCAGAAATGTCAATAAATAAACCAATAAATTATTATCTCTTACCAGTTTATCTCAAATAAAACAAAACGTACAATTGTGTTGACCAAATGAGATTCTAAGGAAGGATTTTTCTATCTACTAAAAAGACAAGTGATATCCTAATGGATATCACTTGTCTTTTTAGTAGATAGAAAAATGCCAATGTTATGTGATATCAAATGCCACGACCAAAACAAACCAGAAGTGACAATTATAAGATTCTAACTATAACATATAACTATAACTACGCGTTGGCAGGAGGAAAAAATCTTGGCTGAGGAACATCCGGGAGTGGACCGGGATTGCCAGTGTGGAAGAGCTGTTCCGGATGGCCAGGGACAAGGAGAGTTTCAGCAGGCTGACGGCAGACCTCCAGTAATGGAGTGCCACTAGAAGAAGAAGAACTATAATTTATAAGAGGGAACTCAGTGTCCTTACTTATATCTTACAGCTAGGCAAATAGGCAACTTACGTTAGAAATTAAATTATCAACAGTGGAATGCGAACTGGATGCTTATGCTTCAACGTGATCTAGATACTCTTAAAATATAGGCTACTTATAAAAAGTTGCTCTATTTAGAACTTTATTTTTGTCTGTCAGAATAAATAGGTTCTTCTTATCGTAAGAATAATTATATCAATAGTTTTCCAAATTACATAGAATTCCTTTTTTACAGTAAAAAGTGAAGCGAATTAAAGTTAAAAAGTTGGCTCCAAAGTTCTGTTTTAATTAAGCGGGATGCTGTCATCTTAATTAATGCCATCTTATAAAAGCGTCTCAGAAGCAAGAAAGTTTTGAAAATTAGTCAAGTTTGAAAGTAAATACATTAAGTATTCTTTGTTTAAGACCACCGAAGATGTTAAAAAATAATAAATCAGGACAGGACTCAAATTTGGCGCCACTTGTTATCTTCTATCGATCCAACCAGCCGTAGTTCAGTGGAATAGCTTCTTTACTATTGTTTCACTATGAAGCTAGGACAAAACAATAATATAGACAGATTACTTACCAGCAATGGTTTTTGGTTATATGATAAAACTAGAAATATGAAATAAACAAAACACAACAGAACCCCTTAACCATATTAACTCATCGATTATCTTAAGCATTACTATTGGGACTGATTGCATTGATAACAAGAAATACTAGTGAAAAGTTAGTTAATTACATGCCAGAAAGAAAGACAGTTATTTAGGACCATATTTGCGTCTTACACTTGCTCGTTATACACATACATAAGCATGATTTTTTCAGCCTGTCAGTTAAATGAGTTAACGACAGGTTTATATTATGATCCTTGGAGCCAGTTGCCAAAAAGCAAGTATCGATCTTTGTGAGCTTGTTTATTTCTTTGTTCACATATTTCTTGGAAATAATTATATTGCAATCATTATTTTTTTATTGGTTTGAATGGCGTCCAACTCAGAGAAGAGTGATCGTGATCCGTTTAGTATTTGTTGATGATTTGGACGGCTCAAGGACGCAGATGTCTTGAACTTACATTAGGTCCCTGATGGTAGTCTCATCTAATTTAGTTTTGTTCTTATATTTTTACAGTATATAATGTAACTCGTTGACATTGTATATTTATGTTAAAGTCGCGTCATGTATGTACTTTGACTGGAATGTAGGTAAGGGTGAAAATAAGTATATATAATTAAACATAAGACACATTTTGATTATCGTTCTAAATATACAAAATTATGGGTTATTCTTATATTTCGTTAGTGGCTAATGTGTTAAGTAAAATGCCATCGCAGCCATCGCTTAGTTAGTTAACACTGACCTTATACTGATAGAATTTATTTTCCATTACCACCACTACCTTACAGATCGGAATCGGACCTGAATTCTAAATATTCAACGATCAAATAAACGGTAAATAATCGCACCGTCTAATCGTTGACGTTGCATAAGCTTCACAACCATTGATCCTTTCGGGATGGTTAGATAGGCTTAAGTGACAACTGTTTCCAATAGAATTCGTAATAATTCAACAATTAATATCATACTACATATATTCGCACCTTTTAAATATGGCGAGCACATAGTCAGTTGGTTTTATTGAATAAGTCCCACACTTTATTGTATATGCCACCAGGGTAAACCAAGGGCGTAATTTACAAGAATCGGCTCCGAACACATAAATTATAGATTTCTGTTAAGCGTACGCGGTGCCTTTTCATGCCCATAAAGGCTTCTACAATGCTCACTACCATCTACAATCGCAAATCACGTCTTAATGGCATTCAGATGTTGTTTAATTCCTTTTCGCGTGAACTTGAAATGCATGACTTATCTTACTTTGATGCAGAGTAGCGGCGTATTAATACTAAACGTTAAAATTGCAAGGCTCTACTTTTGACACCTTCTCCTCAATCTACATATTAATAACATTATATCTGTTACACATAATAAAGTTAGTTTATCCCCTTCAAAGTCTATAGAATCTTGGGTAAAGCATTAAAGCATTAAGTGTATTTTGAGCATAACAATCGAAGTTAGGATATAACATAGGCTTTCAGGTACCCAATTTGTTAAATATTTATCATAAGGGTTTGATTAAAAGTAAAAATCTATTCAAAATGATTGTTGGGAAATAAAAATAATTTAATAATCATATAACCGAAGTAAGCGAAACTTAAATAGCATTATTAAATTCTAAAAATGATTTAACTAGACATACCTAGCAAGTTTTAATCTATTGGTTTTCACGTATTGGAATTTCAGACTAGCACGGAATAATCCATATCTATACATCGCAAAGAAAACTAACTCCTTTTATTATGCTAATGAAATTTTATTGTGCACTACCAAATTTTCCATATGAATCATTATTATTCCAAACAAAAACACTCAATTCAGACTCTTGACATTGGAATAAAACCACAGTATTAAGTTTAACGATGCTAGCTATCTTGATTTACAGGCAAATATTTCGTGTTGTATTTAACATGTAGAGAAGCATTCTGTTCAAACACAAAGCATGGAGCCACACAATGGACGTAAAATATTATTGAACGATGTACAAACAATGTTATATCAACAGGCATAAGCATCGCTCACTGTTGACTTACAGCTGACGCGAGAAATTTCTAATGAAAGTTTTTGTGCAGATTCCACGCAACTGTCGACGCGGGTTCATCGGCCTGTCCATCGCATCATTAAAATGTGTTTTGAAAAGCGGCGTAACAAAACTAGAACGCGAAGATATCCGTGGGTCATGGTTGTCGAATGGAGCGGCGCAGGGCTCTTGACCTCTTCTGTCCTAAACCGGGTTCGGTTCCGTTATACAAAAGCGAGACGAACGGAAGAAAGATTTATAAAAACCAACGAGAGCCTCCTCGGTGCACCCGAGTTGTCTATCGAAGATCGTGACGTCATCGGGTCGTTAACATGGGCCGAATAGCAGTTTTTACGTCGAAATGGGTCAAAAATTTGGGTTGCATTCAACTTGTATTTTGGTCGTTTGTTCACCTCTCTAGGTCACGTGTTTGTCTGGCAAAACTAAACGAAATCGCGGTTTCTTAACATAACAGCGATGATTTTAATAAATATTAATAACGGGCATTTAACATGTAAACAAGACATACTCGTATATCTGAGAATATTTTTTGCAATAATATTAGACGCAATACTCAATGGAATATTTTTATTTCATTTAAACGTTAAATTTTAATAATACCTAAATTTAGCAGTAGTAAATGAATGCAGCAAGTTTTACTATCAAGACAAACCCTCAAAATAGAAAGCTCATCATAGGAAGCATATTATAAGAAAGCAAACATCCACGATTAGGTACAACCTAACTAGTCGCAGTTTCTTCATTATGAATATATTTTTTAGGGCATTTGAACACGTTAAATTTAGATATTTACAGTGGATCTGCGGCTATCTCGTAACCACATTGTCCTAATCAGTAGTAGCAAGTTTAATACAGATTCCATTTTCTTAGGATAACACTCATCTGTCGGATTTCACCGTTTTCTAATAATGGCTCCATTTAACATAACGACATAAAATAAATACTTCCGATTATTATTGGCCAAAGTTATAATTTACTTACTAAAGTAAGTTAAATGCTCCAATGCAAAAAAACCCTCTTATTTCCAATAGTAGAATTAGACTTTAATTATATTGTATCGTAAAGCAATGTGCCCTATAAACAGTTTACATTACATGTCCTGTACGGTAGTGATCAAGTTCTTAATAAATGTTTTACGACTATTTTCTAAGATTTGTGAATTGTCCACTAAAAGGCTGGTAAGTAAAGAAAGGTAACGACTTAATTACTTTAGAAAAATTGATTATATTTTCTATCGAAATGCTGTTACTTACTTTCACATGTTACGCACATTTCATAAACATCATGAACAAACAGCAACTGGAATTACGATGGTCATTTGATATTATGGCGGGATTTGCGAAATAGTTCACTATCAGCAATTACAATTTTATTGAGATGAATATTAAATTTTCTTTTACAATCCGTACTAGGCTGTAAACGCAACATTGAAACAAGCTGGCCTGTAACAACACTCCTTCCCATGATTCTACGAAGATATACTACAAGCCTATTTCTCACCTTAAAGGAAATTGTTTAGTCGACCAAGAGTAATATAAGTTTTTATGCCGCATTGTCCACGAGAGAGTGCGTGACTGCCAGCATCGGCAAAGCCACTCAGCTCAAAGGAAATGCAATGCTATAAATCCGCGCACACTATTGGGTGAACAAATGAAATTAGTTGTTGTTTACAAATGCTTGTGCTGGCGACATTTACGTCCCTTTATGTGCATCGCAATTGATTCAATAAAGAACAACGCTGTTACGGGACGAACAATACTATTACAGGATTCACTTAAAATGTATTCCGTCAAACATTTTCCTTTTATATATTTCATTTCAGTTAATTTTTCATGGAGTTGCTGCCGTATCAATGAACCAACATAGGTCGATTCAATCACAGTCGTCAGATATATCGTCTCTGCCTGCCTTTTAAAGAAGTAGTTAGCAAGTGTAAGCATGTATGTATCATTATATATTTTACATTTATTATTATCAGTTCATTCAAACCGTGACAAAGTATATAAAGAATTGGCACGTGGCGTCGCGATGTGTGGATTAGAGCTGCCGAATACTTTGGCAGCGCGCATTGCAGCCCGTTCGTGTAGGCAATGTCATTTCGCCAGTCCCATCAACATGTGAGTGCGAAGCAGCCACTATTTCTGGTTATGATGTGGCGCCGGCGGATGTTTCGATGGCTATCTCCGGACGACCACCTCGAGGGACAGAGAGCTCATTGTCTGCTCCTCTTAATGCCTCCGTGCATTTGGCATGGCTCGAGCAGCTCCTTAACGGTAATGGCTCGTAGGACAGGGATCAGCTTACGGCGGTTCTGGGAATAATAAATAATCAACTCTTGTGTTGTGACAACTGTCCGAACGGAATTGACAGAATATTAATTAACAAAAAAAACATGAAAAGTGTATCTTGTTAAAAAAATCTGACTTACATTTTACAATTGAAATAACAACATATAGGTACTATTTCCAAGTTTCATATGGAATTGCCTATCGATATTTCTAAATTGCATTGCTAAAGTAGGTAATCGCGTACAAGAGAGGCTCTTACCGAAACAACCTTGAAGGTTCACCGCCTTTGCATCGGCTCAAGAGTTCTTCAGTCGAAGAGATTGAAGTGCCTAAATTACAAGATAGCCACATCGTAAGTGCTGCTGTTATAACTAATTTCAATGGTCTACTAGTTTGTTGGACAGCGATTCTGTCGCTTATTGCCAACGCCTCCACAGCCGCCCGTCGTCGATCGCTCTACTTGAATCGTCATCAGATGCTATAAATACACGAGTTCATTGGAACACTACTCTATTTTGCATTTACACCTATCTCTAATAAATTATTGCATCTCGTTCGAAATATTTCTCATCCAGTTAGATGCTATGAATAATTTGAACTTAAATATTTTTAGCATGATCATCCACATAGGATACTGTCACTATCCGTGCAATTTATTCAATGAATGACAGAGTGTAATAAATAAAGGGTATCATGTGAAGCCGGAGCATGCGTAACATTTCAATGTGTACACAATAGAGGCGACTAGAAGGGGGCTGCACGGCGCATGCGATTTAGACGTTCCCGATTCAACTGCATGCTCTATACGAGTTGGTGCATTCGAATTATTATATAATTATTTGTTTTTGGGTAGTATTCCTCTTGAAGCCGCTAGACCCCTCCGAGTGGACGAGATTTTAAAGTCAAATCGGCATGAAACCCAAATGACGGACGGCGAGCGGCGCGGCGGCGGCGGAGGCGACTGAGCCGCGCGAGTGTGCGCCAGCCAGTGCGCATGTGGTGGTGCCGCGAGCGAGTGAGGCCCGAGCAGCGCCCGTCAGTTGGCGGCGGCGAGTCGTGCATGACGTCCCGTGCCTCCGCTGCGGCGCTCTCCTGCTTCGACTTCAGTCTGCCTCCCTTCAGCCTCCGACACTTTCTCGCCGTAACTAGCACGGAGGCTCGCACCTTCGGGTGCCCCGTTCGCGTTCCTCTTACTGTTTACTACGTGGCGTAACTCTAGTCATCCCAGTGAATTCGGTCGCGGTTGTGCTGATGCTGCCAATAACAGAAAGCCGGTTGCAATACCTTGTGACAGTGAAATCGTGTGCATCGGATGTGCAGTGATGGATACATAGACAGCGAACTCCTCCTGGACACCATTCAGAAACAATATAAGAAAAGCTTTACTTTCAAGCTGAGTGCGAGAGAGACGTCAAAATTGAGCCCAAACTTTATATAGGTGGGTTCTCATCTGTTTTTTCAAAGTTGTTTTGGTTGTTTTCGCTTTTGACTTGTAATTTATCATTCATTTTAGCTATTTTGTTACGAACTTAACGTTATAGGTTAATGTTATTATTGACTGAATAGAAGATAGAATTCATACATCAGTACTTAGACTCATTTAGCAGTATCTATCGCTGAATATCAAATCATAAAAAGAACTAAGCTCTCAATCGGAAACGTGCCTTACTATGTGACAACATTTTCAAGGCGTTTATTGTAATATCATGTTTCTATTACTAAATAAAATGCGTCTATTAAAGAAATGACTATTTCTTCAGCTAGACTATTAGAAATGTAGAAACGAATATGAATTTAGCTATCATAAGTTAGGCGGATAAAATTGTGCCAATCTGCGAAGGGGGACAAGGCCGCAGCCTCGTTTACAAGCGGGGAAAGCTGTGGACCGCATAACAAACTATCTGTCGACTATCCATCGAATCGAGTCGCCCTACGAAATTCATTAAAGAGTAACGACTCGATACTTTGTCACAGCACTTGGCTTGAAAAATATGTTGCATAATCTAGAGTAGGTACACACAAATGTCTCTAGCCTATTATTATTCAGATTATTGTATAAATGTTACCTACATTGGTATTGTATAAAAAAATATTAATCCATTCAAAGTTTGTGTAGACAGACATGATTGTAAGCACCTGTGGGTCCTGTAAATACGGCACGAGGGTCATTCAACCGAACCGCGTCCGGCGACGATATTTCAACATTTGTATCTACATTAATGTGCTAGTTACTTCGCCGAATACTAGACGTGAATGTTTGGAGTGAAGCGGCCTTCTAGAATATCCATCAACACGTTAACAACGCATACAACTTATATTACACACATATGTAGGCACACAACTGAGATTCCAACATTTTTACGAAAAAGCTTATCTGTTATGGAGCGTTATTGTGAAATAGAGTATGCGTAAAACATTATTGTGTTATTTGCTTCAGTCGAACTAGAGAGGTCGTTACAGGTCTATGCTATTGATCGATTAGAATATTTGAAACTCTTTAGGGTTTATTGATTAAATGATAAGGACTGCTATTGCATGAGATTCCAGCTACAGCGAATGGAATCGCTGAGGTGTGGAGGCGCGAGGGAATGAATCTGGGACAGCATGAGTTATTTCGGGGCCTAAATTGGGACGACCCGTTAACAACGAGGTTCACAAGCCGAGCGCGTAGATAATTTATCGAAAAGCAAAACAAACTATAAAATTTATAAACGATAGCCACGGTTTACATTTTATTTTGTAATCAGCATAAGAGAACAAACAAATGAACCTACTATTTTTCTTTACACTTTTACGTTATTTCTAGTTGAATCAATTGTAAGTTTTTAACTATTTATGATATTTTATGAAATTAAATCTAAAATACTGAATTGTTTTTAAACTTCACTATTGGCAATGGTTTTCCTTGGCGACAAGTTCAGTACATTTAGGAGGAATCGTCTGAACTGCGGCTGGAGCTTACATCATTTGCATTGTTTACACAGAGCGAAGTATCAAATTGGTAGTGCAAATAAATCATGAGCCGATAACCTAACACTGAGGTGACTACACTTTCGAATGAAGTAGTCCGTCTCTTACATTCCGTAAGCCGCTCACCCACAGCGGAGCAGTCGCACCTTCGGCTGCGGCGACCAGTTTCGAGTGTCTGTCTCACTGTGGCCGCCTGTTTTGGAGAGTGTCCAACGTCATTGGTCGTCTTACTCAAACCCATACTGGTTTTTGAGGTATCTTTCAAGGTAACGCTCACTCAAGAAGAAATCTGAATATAATAAATAAATACATTAATAAATCGGCAATCTGTTGTCATGTCCATTAAACTATTTCAACGATTACACTAACACATATTGGTGTCTAGTTTAATGAGTAAATATGTCTCTTCGTATAATTAGAACACGGAATTATAAATAGCGTTGAAAAGTTTTGCTTATTTGACGTAATGTTAGTAGAGACACGTGTAAATTGTCGCCTACATGTCAGATATTAGGGTTAACGGAAATTCGAAATTCTTTAAACGCTGTAAAATTTTCTTGAATGGTTTTAGACCAAAGCAAAAAGTCAATGTCAATAGTACCCTTAAAGGGGTCGAGAACGGCCATTGACCGAAAATAGAGGAACGCATGTGGAGCACGTCGATTGGTACAATACTTGACGTAGGCGCTCATCACACTAAGACTTCTATAACGAGACAGATAAGGTTTATAATCAAATGCCGTGGGCATGCAATAAGCTTGTTTGAATTGAAAGTTCAAAAGCTCCAAAGTGGAATGACCCAATTATGTCATATACTTCAATAAAAAAATTTGGGGTGATTTTAATGGTAAAAAAATTAAATATACAGTCATAATATTTAATAAAACCTTGTACATACACGTCACACATAATAATAAAAATCAGGCTTCTACACGTCACACGACATCACTACAGTAGGTAGCCAAAGTTTCCTCATCTCCGATGGACGATAATATAAACATTATTCTGATTACGTTTAATGGATACCATTTTTCAGATCGCAGTCAAAGCCATTTCGATAGTAGTTGTAGATTAAACCGTCTCAATGCAGTCAATCGTAATATGATCTGAATGTTGGTCAACCTGCTTACTCAGTCAACCGTCAAAAGTCACCTTCATGCTTTTGAAACGGCAAAAGCCATCTACTGTGTTGTGATGAATCGTTTAATTGTGTATCATAATTATTGTTAAAATGGTATCTAGAGATCTATACAAGCGACAAACTAATGATTAATTTAGGCGATGGAATATAATATTTTGGTTGAAGTAATGCAAAAAAGCAATAAACCTAAAGATCAATCCGCAAATGCCGCAAATGTTAATGTTCACGATACCACGGTTTTGAAACTACCGAGGTACTTAACTAAGCGATCTTTAAAAGTGGCAAACTATCGATCGTGCCCTAGGCCGAGCCAACGCCACGCTTCCACTCAGAATATATTTACGGCATTCAAATCATAGTAATCGATTTAAAACTTAAAGCAAAGGGAATTAAGACTCACGGCTACTACAATCCTTCACGTAGGGCGGGCATATGCTGTTTCATTAATGTTCGTGTATATTTTTGTTCACAATGTGGCGGGCGTCGCGTGACCGGATAGATTTTTGTACAACTAATTTGTTGAAGTAATTTTATACGTAGCATTGCGAGTTTCGCCATTTAAAAGAAACAGAATGATTTTGATTAAATTGCTTTGGATGATGCGTGTGAATCTGTAGGTTGTGTGTAAATATTCCGTCGTATGATCGGAAGTAGGGCGCGCAAGTGGGAAAGAGCTTTTTATTGATTTGGGCGGGGCGGATGCTCCGGTGGCATTTGGGCGCACCGCGGCCGCTCGGTTGGGCGGCGGGCGGTGCGTGCGCTGTACCTCGGTGCGTTCCCCTCGGGTTCAAGGGCAAGGTCTGCATTCATTCAGCCCCGAGCACGTGTCCCTAAGTCAATATTAAAACTGATCTTGCCCTGCTCTAATAACCTTTAGCTGTGTGACGGCAGTACTAGTACCCATCCAGAATACCATGTTATAAATCAATATTTATTTTCATCTCAAACATAAAATAATTAATACGAAAAATATGTACATGTTTCACCAGAAAACAGTCTAGTTTGTTTTGAAGAGAAAATAGTTATTTAATGATGGTCGTTGCTTTCACTGTGTTTCGACTTAAGAATTTAATTAAAACAAAACAGGTTATGGCGGCTGTAAACGTGTTGCGTAGAAATAAAACAAAGAATGCGTCGAAATGTGTATATCACTAGGCGGTAAGAGTGCTCCCCTTAGCCTTAAGCATATACATGGAAAAGTCGCAGTTTTACCGCCAAATAACGTCTGTGCGTCGCGCTCGGTGCGGCCAGAGCCCACGTGCCAGAAAGAGACGGGCGCAGCGACCGATCGTTAGCCCTGATCTTCAGCGCACCACAAACACACAGCCCGACCGAGAGGGAAATTATTCGAAATTGCAGCGAGAATGCACCTAGGCAGCGCTGTAATAATACCCTAGAGTCCGCCGCGATTGACTTTGAACTCACTGTCGTGGGCCTTTAGTGCTAAATCGGCTGACCGTGTAAAAACCGGTTATTTGTAGATGGCGGAGGATTTTGAACTGTGTTGCCGGGTCACAAGACTTATTTGTGTGCCGCGTGCTCGTGTTTGTATATTTAGCCCGCATTGCATCGTCAGTGCACTAGTGGGTGTATAGGTCGCTCGCACGCACTGCTGAACTAGTCGGATGGACTGTGCATGCTTCCTATTATCGATTGGCGCTCTACGATACGACTCGGCTAATATACATATTTTGAAAATAATTTCAAAGTTGCACGTTTACTTGTGATTTGGGTGAGCGTGAGTACAAAACCTGTTTTTCTTCTAATGTCTTGATTCATTTTAAGCATTAATTTCCCTTTTGCGATTCAAATGAATGGAAATATACATAATACGAATAGATAGCCTAGTACAATAACTTGAATCACGGTCTGTGTGTTAAGAAATACAATTTAAGGCACGAGGTAATGTCAAATATAATACTTTACTTCAATAGGAACGAAAACATGATTAAAAGGTGTCCATATACCCGCTAGATCGTCATCTTAAATCTCTTTTACTGAAACGAAGACTTATCAAGTAGCGCCACGCCATCATAATTATATTCACGTAAAAGTCGCTCCAATTTGGTTCACGTGAATGCTTAATTAGTATATTCATACAGCGCCGCGCCGTTCCCAAGTGAAGCGAATGCATCTAAATATAGGTGCACAGGACAACGTGCATCGAGTTGAGCGTGGTCAGGACTCTCCCCACGTCTCCCTGCCCTCAGTCTCCTCGGCGTAGGGTTAACAACGGTCTCACTGCCATCTAGGGCTTATTCTGAGCACTAAAAGTGTTTACGAAAAAAGGAATCGGGTGTATGAAGATATATTGCCTATTAGCAATTAAACGATATAACCTTTGTAAATGTTATTAAATTACAATTCCTGTAGATAGATATCTTCATTATTTACTTCAGTTATTAAACACAAATTCGTCAATGATTTGTTAAGTATATATTAAATTAATAATTATCTTTCATGCAAAATTGGTTATTTAAATTGGCTTTGGCTCAGATCTTTTCATTCTCTATATTAGGAAAATAGAGACTAAAACGAGTGAACGTTTGTCATACAATGCAACAGAGTTAATTGGCATCCCAGAATATATTCTCTGCGCTCTGTTCTAATTGAGAATGATTAATAATAGCCATCAGGGTGGCTTGCAGGGGGTGGTCTGACTAGTGTTGATATCGTGTCTCCTTTCCCACCCTATTGAATTCACTTTGAACGTTATTAATCAATAATGCTTCAACGCACCTAATACAACACACTCAATCACGTTTTCACTTGCATGTTTGCGTATAGGCAGCTATTAGGTCTCTGGCGAGGTGACTATCAGGTTTCAGCTTACTTATCGGATTACTGATCTAGCCTCACCAAATAACTTTGAGACATTTATAGTTACACGTGTAAATGAATTAAGAGTTTTAGATCCTTTCTTGGAAATGATAAGTAAGTGCTTCAACAATCATTCTCGGAACAGAAGTACCTATTAGCCGTAATTAAACAAAATTTATTAAGTTAGTCACAGCAGGACACAAAACGTTTAACTTTATAGAACATAACTAACGTAGATAATCTATCTACATCTCATTTTTTCTCCCCCACATACCAGTGACATGATGTATGTACATGTTACAAAAGTGTTGTAAAAACTCATGTTCAACCCTACGCGGTATCAAAGAAAGAACTCGGGGCAGGGAATGTGTGCGTGTGTGCGAATCTGCATCAAGTTGCATATGCAAGTTTAGTTAGAGTGGGGTTCGGCTTGGCATGCAAATAACATGGGTGCCCGCATACATACGCAGAGGTATATGCCCATGTGATTCCGACACGGTCAGTCGGCTAACAAAGAGGCTTGGGAGGCAGTCAAACCTGTAATAAAGTCATATTACCGGTGGGATTTTTACATAAAATGACGGATTATTAAATAAAGTCTTTCTTTTGTGAAGGAAATTATGCGAGCTACATTTACTTTGAAACTCGGTACCAGAAGTAACTAACGCTAATTTAAAAATGTTTAATCTTTTAGTTGAACCAAAAAATACGGAGTAAGACTTGTGTAGACAGATACATTCTTGTGATCCGTATATTATCATTTCAACGCGACTTCATTCATTAAGTAGCTTACAAACTTTTTTATTATGTATAAAACGTATACATTCACGTCCTTGTTCCCTTTTCGGGTGGACAGGACCTCTGAGATTTAATATCTTCTAGGTTTACCATGAATATTAGGGTTGCGATGTTATAACAGAACATTGGTGACAGGTTCCTAGCTTATTGCCTAATATATTATATTTACCCTTAGTTTAGTCGCCTACTACGACATGCCCCGAAGAACGGCAGCTTAGTTAGAATTATTTTTAGTCACTGGACAAAACACTATTTTATTATCTATAAATAGTTAAAAGTTTTAGAATGCAACTAATCCAATAGAATAATTATTTCATATTCTAGTCTAGTCCGAATTGAATAGTTAAGTAATTATTATTCAGCAACATACGTTAACTACATGGCATTGTTGTTATCCAATTGCTCTATAGTTTTAACAGTGCAACCATTATGCCATTGTTACCTCAACAGCCATTTCTCTAACTGAGGAGTCACCTTGCAGTAAAGTACCGACATCAACCAGAATGGCCCGTGTCGACATTGAACAATAAAAAGAGACAGCATCCGTTGCCTTTATCGACCTCAACTCCATTTAGACGTTTCAGACGCAAAGTCAAACTCATTCAGTTATTTTAACTGATCAAAGTGGAAAAAGTTGAATAATGTCTTGCGTAATATAAAAGGTACATAACTCATAAAGTTACCAGCTGTCGTTCTATTCGAGTTGCCAGTTTTCACGTTAGAAGGCAATGGAATAGAAAACTCTTTCTTTAGTTCATTTTTTACTCTGGTTTATACATCTAACCAGATTAAACTATTAAGGATTTATGCTTCTTTCTACCTTTTCCACCTCTTCTAAGTAGATTTACGAAAACAGTCGTCGGTTTTTTTTACATCAGTTAGAGTAGAGTAAAACAACTAAGAAACCCTTATTTTTAAATGATGCTATCATACGACGACAACCTACATAAACGTATGAAATTAAGTAACACAATATTCGGCAAAGGAGCTTACCAGAAAACAGTTCCCTACATAAAATCCACAAAGTGGATTCAGAATTATTTATCTCTAGTGTCAAGGTTACTCCATTACACAGACTGCCTTATTGATCTGAATAGCTTTAGATGTTTAATACATAATGCAAAAACTAGATAACAACAACCAACAAAAAATGTTGCTGTTTTTTAATGAAATCACTGGCATTAGAGACGCAATTGGCGGTTCTATTTCAACTTAAACATGTCTAGGCATATAAATAAAGTTATAATTTGAACTCTGAATGATATTCAAGCACTATAATCATCATCATTGGGCTGCTAACTCAATCTGATGCTCTAAGAAAGCAACGTTACAATATCGTTAAATAATAATAACAAAATGAATGCGACATGTGAAAACAAAAAAAAAGAAAGAAATCATTATTGTATCACATTTAGTCAAACAAATAAGTAAATATAACCTCAACTTAACGTAACGAACACGTAAATAGGTACAAAGTTAAACTATAGAAATGTTTTAGATGAAATAAGTTTATATATTTAAAAATACATGTTAATAAGATAAAGAGGTTTTATATTATCCGATTATAAAAAAACGAAAAGTGTTTTTTTTATATTAGACTGTAATTTTCCTGGTCTTAATACAAAAATCAGGACACCACTCCTTCACAATTCATTTGCTAAATAAAATAGACGTGAAGCATGTTCGTGTTGAACAATGTCAATGTTGCATAAGTCTGGCTGACTAGTCTGTGTCGTTTACCCCATGGCCTTCGTGGCGCAACGTTTCCGTCTTGCCTGCACAACTACGGCACGTACGTAGATGTGTGTGATTGATGCAAGATTCTAGCTTAGGCCGATTAAATCAAAGGAATTTATGGTTAATAAAGAAAAAACATATATAATTAAATATACAAATAGTTAAAAAAATAGCACGTATGAGAAGGTTAATGGGTGTGAGTGAAGCAAGGAAGATTTGTCAGGATCGTTCCAGGTGGCGATCGATAGTCTCTGCGTACATCCTTAGAAACGTATAATGGTATTAAAAAATATAATTAATGAAAAATAATCTAGCTTGATCTTCTTTTGCCCATTTTCTTCTTTAGGTGTTATGGTTTGTTTCTATGATCTTAATTGTGTCATTGGTTATTTGTTGTCTGGGATGTAATATAATGCTACCAAGTGTCTTTCTTAAGGACCTGATGTAGAAAGTGAAGGTGACTAAAGACAAATAGGGTTTATTTTGGTTGCTAATTACCCGTCAATAGTGTTCCATAGTATCAATTCTGTCAGACGAAACTTATAAGAACACTGTATAACAACGAATGTAATAAGGCTTTTCCTAAATTCTTTTTCGTTAAAAATTTTCGCTTGGTTACCTATCCAGGTATCTGTATAGGTTATGAACCCGCTATATCACAGGAAAAAAAAAATGTACCTTAAGATATGAAATAAGGCGATAAGGGTCACCTCTTATCAAGTTGGTTCATAAAAAATACGTTGGGTGAAGCGTTGGCTAGTAATATTGTTATGATTGCATTATTCTATACTGTATCTAATATATAGCACTCATTATATACATATTTATTAATAGTTTTCTTTGCTCATTTCAGATTACAACGCCGCCCCACTGTTCGCTTCGGAAAACGCCTCCAGTGGTACGTTTCATTATAATAATGCCCTATATCCAATCTTACAATTCATTAACTTTTTAAATTGATAATCTTATACATTATAATACATACTAGGCACTATACATAAGCAATCATGAGACTAAATATCATAATCAAATACTAAAACATAGCGACTTGCTTAGAAACAAAACAAATCACGCACAGTGAGTGCTTCCACTCAAAAGTGCAGCATGTAAACAATAATCTCTGCTCTAGTTTCGCACTAAAATAGTCCCTGTTACGTCTTATTATGACTGTCTGTATCAGTGCGATAAGTCAACTAGTCTGTAGGTTGTTAACCTAATAAGATAAAGGTATCAGCCGCCGAGCGGCCTACATACTTCCGCGCATGCACATAGTCCACGAACACCAATTCCGAGCTGATTAGTGATACGCGCTCCATACTCGTATCGTGTGGATATTTACTGGCTATTTACTCTTAAATTAATAATAAATACATCGTATTTGTTGCCTCCTTATAGTTGCAAGGGCATGCACATAATATATTTATTTTTGGTTGATTGTAGAGAATATTTATTAAATGAAATTTAAAAATATTACCGGACTTGCTTATAAATTATATATGTACATACAGAGAAACTATTTAGTAGCTTAAATGTTTTTACCACATATAGCAATTATAATATGATTTCCATGTGTTATAATAAGTGGTGAGCCAGAATAACGTCTACTTTAAGATTAAATATGTTATATAGGTGTTAGTCAATCACTCGAATCCAACAATGTGATTGATAACTAGAAGCATTGACGTTAAAAGAACGAATTACTGAATCGCGTGATCGGCTGAAACATTAACTATTTCTCGATAGGTAATCAATGTAATAGTATTTAATACCTCACGCTTAGCTATTAAACCAAATGATCCTAAGGTAAGAAATTGAATTATTTTCTAGGAGTTGTCTCACAAAAGTTTGTAGCTTAATAAAAACTTACATATAGTCTTAATGAGAATAATAAGGTTTAAGTTTTATTGTTCGTAGGATTAACACACCTTTTAATTGATTTTATATCAGTTCATTATTGAAAATTCTTGAAGTAAAAATAAACATTAAAAGACTAAAATAAATCTGACTACAAAACTTATTGAATATACCAACACTATAATCGAATTAATAAAGCTTGAACGAAAAACCTTGAAGTGTGTGTCGAATTAGTGCTCGAGTTAAAACTTAGGTCATCTCCAAATTATTCATATTACTGTACCTATAAAAAGGAATCATACATTTAAAATGGCTCAGATACCCTGTCTTTATTCACACTAATATATCCTTTGATGTTCGAACAGCCCTGATTCATGTTGAATCGTCTTGTTTTCGTGTCCGAAACAGTTTGAATGAAGCGTTACGTTCCGTTCATCACAAACGCACAGCGGTTCCCTTCAAAGTAAACAAATAAGGTTGCTCTTAACCGGAATCAGTCTTGAATAACATCGCACTCGATGAATTAAACACGACGCCTAAAGAGGGAACTGTATAACAAAACAGTAATAATATTAAAATAACTCAATTGAAATGGGCTGTCTGCACGTCATCGCTGTGCGGTTTGTCCACTGAGCTTTATTTATACATTCAATATGGAAGATATTTAGTTTTGGAATAAAAATATGTTGCTTTGATCATAAAAACAGCTGGTAATGTTGGTCACACGTGTTGGTTGTGTGCTTCTAAGGTCTAGACGTCTTTATTACTTAGATAAATCATAATCAAGCGTTAAATCATTTTTATTATTATTTATTAATAAAATTATGTCGCCAAAATTAAATAAAGTATATATTCTTGCTTTCTTTATATATCGTAGTAAATAATAATAGGCCAATGTTAAATATATGAGTCTAAAATGCACTTACTCAAAAACTTAGGAAAAGGCGATATTCCAACAGAAAGCCTCAATGAGCCGGACAGATTATATCAAGCATTTATCTTTTATTTTGAACCCAACCACTAAAATACTCTAGCCTGATTAGCAACCGTGATAATAATTAACCGTAACATAATCCTTTCAAAAAGAAAAACCCGATTTGTTTCATGTATCCGTATATTATCATAATCGGTAATTAATCAAACTTTACGATGGTAACGAGGGTCAAGGCTGTGTTTTGTGTAATTTAAAGTTCTCAACCCTAAACATGATTATTTTGCTCATTATACCTAACGATTATAAATTAATCTTCCAATTAAACTGTAATAAACAAATTTCATAGCTCCTTTAATTTACACAATCCCTTTTCATTAATTCTAAACTTTGTATGTACTTCACGTTCATAAGCTTAACTTATGAGATAACATGTAACACTGTCATACAGTTCCAAGGATAGTGGGCGTTAGATTAACTTACTCTGAATAAACCTTGTCCAAATCCTCCGGAGATAAATGGAAACGGTTCACCTGCATTTCAATGAAGAGAGAAGCTCATATAACTGTTCCGTCATCTTCATAGGTGCGTCATTGCTTAGCATTATGCATTTCAGCCCGTTCGAATGCACCTCGTAACTGTATTTTAGAAAAACATCCGTTTGCCTGATTCCTCCAAAGTTGTCTCTGAGGAGAACATTAAGATTCGCCACCAAATACTTGGATCCATTACCTATGACATTTTAAGCTTCGACCTTGGAAGCTCGTTGTAATTCGCAATGCGTTGCTCAGTCGTTTTTTATCACATGATGGCCGAATTGTCGTCTCATATGACTTGTAGGTATGATTCGAGATTGACTAAAGTGTAACTAGATTGCGGCTAACACTTTCTAACTTGGCTGATTTCTTCATGAAAGAAATCTGTTGTAGTTAGATAGTAGAAGATATAAGAGCCTCTATAAAAGATCGTATTAGATAAGATTAAGTTAAGCCTGTATTGTTAATAGTGACTAACAAATTATATTGCTTAAGATGCTATTATCTATTCCATAAATATTTACATATAATAGTAGTAGATTATTATTATAAATTTGAATGAAAGTAACATTTTCCGGAAAATATGTTCTTAAATTGTAACAGTTGTTTTCCTGACAAATTAAACATTTTCAACGTATTAGCATAAGAAAACAAAATATATTTTACCGTATACAATCGCAGTGCTAAATTCTTACGATTCATGTTAAGGAAACAATCACTAAGTAATGGACATACTTCTTCTCCGTTTACTTTATAAGTCTGAGAGGAAAATGCAATTACACTTATGCTAACCTGTCAGCTTGATGTAACACTCGTGATACTGCGTGCTGATACTTTGGAGCTTATAAATGCTGCAAATTGCCGCAAATAATTTTGTAGGGACAGAACACATTTGTTGACTCGCCAGTGTTGTTGTTCCTTATCAATTTAATGCATTAGCTGCCCTGAGGAATGGCTGCGTGATTTATGTCCGCTTTGGGCGGCCAACAGTCACGATAATAAGCATAAAAGGAACGACCGGTCCCGCCACGAATTCCTTTATTATATTTGTTAATTTAACAGGTTTAGGGAGAGACAAACATAGTCAGACTAACGTATAAAATAAAAGATAACACAAAAAAGTCTTATATTTTGTACTAAAATGTGTGTTTGTTCTATCGTATGTTCTTTTACTGACTTATAAATAAAAAAGTCTATAGATAAATTTGATCAATTGATATCTCTCTTTAGGCAATAGATTATGGAACGGAGATATGGTTACCGTTTACCAGTGTAGGAGGTGAATGCTGACTTTCACAATGCTTGAATACTTCGCATATTTCAGTCTTGATGTTTCTCTCAACC
>JAMBLF010001637.1:0-53560 GCA_030578115.1 Leucoptera coffeella
GAAGTTCTACGGCTGGAGAATAATGCCTCTCATTACACGGTTGGCGGCGACTTAGGATGGTGTGGAGGCACCTTTACAATGGACGACGCGGACTCAAAGCGATGACCGACTTAGTGGTGATAAGAAAAGGCGATTATCGATACTATATATCCAGCTATATCGATGTACATAGACATACATATAAAGTATCCAAAACAAATACTAAATGTACAATAGGTTCACGTAGAACTTATGCAGATCAAATTGGAAAACATTCTTCTCAAGGCGGGTGTATACGTAGTGTGAAGAACAGAAGAGCATGTATGAGAAGGTTAATGGGTATGAGTGACGCAAGGGAGATTTGTCAGAATCGTTCCAGGTGGCGATCGATGTCTCTGAGTTAATCTATTCCGTTAGGGACGTTGAAGCGTAAATATATGGTTATACCAATCACAGAAACCTAGAAAATATCTATAAGTATATTTATCTACTTATCTTAACTTAACGTATCTTAATCTAAACATATTGAAATAAATGTAAATACGTAACGAACAATTGCCGTAACGTTATATGTATATAAAACCCAGTATACTTTGATACTCACAAGTATTTACCGCAAAAAACCGACTCAACCATCGTGCCCGAGTATCGTGACAATAAAATTAATGACATGTAACTCTTTACCAAGCATTACTTAATTGATTTATCGAGCTGAAATCGCTGCGTAAAAAATACACTGTAACATCACTATTCGCTATTTATTATTATAATGTTGCTAAGCGGTTTATGATTGATAACTTATAGTATCTATACACATAGTTTTTGCGTTTTGTAATGGTGTTTTTCTATGTTAATTCTATAGTTACCTTTTTGTATATTAAAACTATAATATGTACATACATACAAATCACGCCCGATTCCCTGTAGAAGGGTAGACAAAGATCATATAACCTATAACCTGATCTCTGCCTACCCTTCTCTTTAATATGTGTATACTGATTATAATAATATATGTATGTAAATTCATACATGTGTATATGTGTGTAAATCCTTGGGATCCCAATTTATCTTAATCTTGGCAAACCACTTTCGCTGCATTGACATCCATATACAACAAACATTGGTACTGTTTTAGATTTGACTTTATAAGTACCAAACAAACGTAAACGTAACTAGGTGTCTTTCTTTCTGTCAAGTTAGCAGGCGATTAAATCACGAGGGTGAATGGAATTTATGAGCCGATGTGATAGACACTTGTCACCAATATTACAAATGAAGTCTTGAACAATCTCGGGTAACAATGCTAAGTTTTGTCTATTTGAAAATGGATGAAACTCTGTGTGTATACAAATGTAACTTTAAAAAATGAGGCAGTAAGATTATCCGAAAATAAAACTTTGCATAGGAAATGACGTAATAACATCAGTGTTCTGACATAAGACCAGCGTTGCGTTTGCTATCAAACGCAACATACCCGACTGAGTTAGAACCCTTTTGCTGCGATAATAACATGCACTAGTTTTAACCTCTAGTTTGTAAGTTTTTTATTGAAAACGTTTTGTATTATTTTGTGGCTGTAAATAAACGCTTTTTATTATTATTAGACTTCTCATGAAAATTTGCTGTTTCGTTCATGTCATAATATACAACTAAGTACCTACTTATTACTGGTCGATACTTTTGGGGTCGTGACTATAGTTTTTAATCAAATTATTCATTAAAACTGGTATGTACTAGTCTTTTTTATGTCACTGATGGTAAGATATCGTGTATAAATTCGGTATTTCTAGTGACCTATGAATATTTGCGGACAAATATGCATAATTATTGCTTAGGTCATAATTCAATTATTCCTAAAATATGGTTTGTGGCTTTCGAAAACCATTACTTATGTCTTTTATAAGTAATCGTTACAAGGAAATCGTCTAGACGCACTTTTTTATTACAGATAAAATGTAAAAATTTATGTCTTTTTACAAAATATATATTTTGCAAGATCTTCAAGACTCGTGTTGGTCAAGAACTTAACCAAAATGTCTCTCATTCCTATCTATGTAACACATCACTTACATCATCACACAACGGGGAGGGAATACAAACCAAATAATTCTTCGCAATAGTCAATAGTCAGCAATTTTAGACTGTCAACACATAGAACACCACCTGTCACGTTTAGTTGTTGTAAATAGTGTTACAGAACGTTTGATCTACTTAATGAAATCAAATAGAGATGAACACTTGAACCACTGATCAACCACCAATTATGAACTTTAATATCATACTATGTATTACATAAATTATATAGAAAAAAGACAAAGAGAAACGCGTTAACGACCATTAACTCTAGCGGGGTAGTAAAAGGTTCAGGTGTCCATCTCCGCAATTGCGTCGCTAGTAATTCCATGGTCACTTTGAACCTACGTGTTGACCAGATAGTCAGTACTCAGTGTGACAGGTAGTAAGCCATGTCGCCATTTACAAGCACTAACTATTATCTGTTCGGGGAACAGGTAGGTTTCTTTACGATGTTTTCCTCACCGTAGTATTCGACGCATTTCGTAAATGTATTTTAAAAAAAATAATTTAAATCATATGTCAATTCTATCACAAAAGCAACCCAACCCCGATCTTGATCACCCAGGAGACATTATATGTCCGAAACTTAGTCCGCCCTAAGAGAATAAAGGACGTCGTATCTCTATATCGCATATATCTCACTTTTTGGCGTTAAGTGTACATATAGCCGCCGAATGTGTATAAAAAGATGTATGAGTGTCAATGAAGCGATAGTAGTCTGTCAGGATCAGGACAAACGGGGATCCGTGATCTCTGCCTACCCCTCTACAAGGAATCAGGCGTGATGTGTATGTATTTTGGTATTAGTGGCGTGATCTCAGGAGTTCAGTGGTCACGGTCTACGTAAGACGCTATTCGTAATTACAGCTCGTACGCCGTAAAAATCGCTTGTTTTATTTTTATTTTAATTACACCTAATTAAGACGAATTGTTGGCACTAACATTTTTAAAAACGACTTAGCTGTGACGCCGCGCGAGCTTTCAGCCAATTAGCTGCCTTTTTTGTCGGGTTAGAGTCCGTTTAGGGTGAGTTTAGTTGGGTAATAAGTTTAGCAGAAACGGTAAAAGCTTTCCTTGTAAAAGTGGCGTAAGGAAAACAAAATTTGCAAAGAATACCAAATTATTAATTCCGCTGTTTCGTTGAGTTTCAGCTAGAATGCATCCAAGTATTAGGTTTTTTATATGCTCTTCAGTGACGCCGTTTATCATATAATTTTTAAATAAATAGTTTAAATACGTCATAAATTAAGTCCTAATAATTAGTTAAGGGAATTAGGCGTGATGTCAATGTATGTATGAATAAAATAAGTTTGTCATCGCCATATTATAAGAAATCCATATCCTTGCTTTTCAAACATGATTATTTTATAATCACGTTCACTCAAGAGACTAAATGATATAGTTCTGTATGACTAAATTGTTCAGTCTCAGATACTATTCAACTAAACACTTAATACCCTACTAATATAATATTAAACGAGGCTTCAAACGGTGGAGGACCGCCCGTGATACTAGTATCTGTTGCTTGTTAAAAACAAGACAAAATAATGGTTTAGTTTTTGCCATATAAAGCTATTACATACATACACATCACGACAGTTAACCCTTTCGCAATAGACAGAGGTGCTAGTGACAATTGCCATGGAGTTATTCACTATAAAGGTATACAAACTGAAAATATAGCTATCCATGTCCTATTTATTTTAGAAATTTCCTATCTGTCACCTTAAGATGCGCTTTGATGATAAGTGAGTTTGATGTTACTATAACTGAACTATTACGCGATCGTGGATGGACACATACCTCTGTCTATCCCAAAAGGGCTATTACTTATTTTAAGATAAACTCTGACCACTCTACAAAGTTTAATGTCAATAATATTTATGTATGTATATTAACCGTACTTTTTTGTAAACTACAATTTTACTGTTAATGTATGAAATGAAATGAAAATCTTTTATTTAACATAAGGATATTAATATCACTTATTGAACGTCAAAAAACAAACAATTTCATAAAAATATGTCATTAACATAAAACTTATTCCCAAAATAAATCTTTATTCTTAAAAGAGCATGTATATTAAATACGTATTTATACGTAAGTATGTATATTAATACGCACGTTAAAAATACGAGTACAACCAAAAATTCCTATCCATTCTCTAACAATAACACTTTGAAGGGTCCTACCTACCCTATAGGGGAATGGACGTGAGTGTATGTCACAATGGGGCTTGTCCTTATTCGCGGCGACACGTCGCGTCCATTCGTCATCGGACATCGACCTTTAGGTATGAACAAAGCGATATGTGGGACCTATAGATAAATACTATATGGCTGCGAAGTAGCTCAGTGGTTTGGGTCTTGATTTTGTATCAGTGGGTACAGGGTTCAAATCCTGCTTGAGCATGTACCAATGGAAAAGAAGTTTAATGAATTTCTATGTTAGTTTTTGTAATAAAAATACATTTGCGAAATGTACCGAATGAGGGAAAACATACCTACCTGTTCCCCGAACAGGTAAACGTGCTTGTAAATGGCGACATGGCTTACCACCTGTCACATTGAGTACTGACTATCTGGTTAACACGTCAGTTCAAAGTGGCCATAGAATTGCTACCTCCACGATTGCGGAGATGAAAAACCTGAATCTGTAACTAGCCTACAAGGGTTAATGTAATGTATGTAAATAATGTCCCAGACTAGCACGGGTCACATGTATGTATGTAACAATAAAAAATGTACAAAAGCAGCGAATCGATCCATCAATACATCGATACTTTCTACCGTCCGATACCCGATAAAGGCATCACTGTAAATCAGCAACCAAATACCTTGCGTGACAACATAATCAGCGTTTGAGTATCGAGAGATGGGGAAGCACGATTATTGACAAGGTGCAATTAGTTGCTGCAATTTTCACTTCAGATGCTACGAATAGTTTCGTAAATGGCGTCTGTAAATAGAATGAGACGTACGAGCTAGCGATAACTGGGAAAGTTTACTTGTCATAGAATAAACACGAAAAGATACACAATCACATACATAGTCATACCCACGTCATTCAATCTCTTTCAAACTGGACAGAACCTCCTTGAATAAAATCTCCTTGGACCTTTTAGCATAAATATTGAAGTTGTGATAGAGCAGATATGGCCTATTGGTGACAGGTTGCTAGTTTATCACCCAGTACATGTAATTAATATCTATCTACTCACGATACACAAAGAATAAAAGCTCATGAAGAAGAATGAGTATGTATGAGAAGGTTAATGGGTGTAAGTGAAGCAAGATAGATTTGTCAGGACCGTTACAGGTGGCGATCCATAGTATCTGCCTATCCTCTTGGAGACGTAGAGGCGTGAATGTATGTATGTGATAGCAGCTAGTTAGCATTCTACATATAGTCCAGAATAACACAGAATAAAAAAAATTATCTATATAACGTTATTATGAATGAAGTGGAAGGGCGGTTACGTAGGGGCCGGCCTAATAAAAAAGGTTACGTTAGGTGTACCTATAACCGCCGAGAGTGTATGAGCAGATGTATGAATGTCAATGAAGCGAAAGTGGTCTGTCAGGATCGGGACAAATGGGGATCCGTGATCTGCCTACCCCTCTACAGGGAATCAGGCGTGATGTGTATGTATGTAATAACACAGAATAAAATAATTTATCTACATAACGTTATTTAATTATATTATAAGAATTTTTGTATAGATCCCAAACGCATTGGGGTTAGAAAGAGATCATCTAGTCATTTAAAGGTGATGGATTGACGGTGATTACCCTCAGTAACCTCCCACTAGTATTGTTAGTGGGGTTAGGGATGACAATAGTGGATTTCGATTGATTTAGCTGTGATATTAATAGGATATATTTATGTATACAGTAGTGAATTTAGTAGTTAGTGTTTAGTAGTTAATAGTGTCTATAGTAGTGTATTTAGTATTTATGTACCGACAGTCGCTAACGGTGAGGGAAAACGTCGTGAGGTATTAGCCAGCGCCTATATACGGCGATACGATTCACTACCTAACACATTGGGTGCTGTCTATCTAGTGAAAAGCGGGCTTCGAGTGACCCATACCTAACATGTCTTCGAAATTTCGGAGATGGGCACTCTAGCGTCTGACTAACCCGTTACAATCTTGAGCTTGAATAAAAAGTATCATTTATGATGAACGTACAAATCTCATAGGAGATAATCCTTATAACTGCCGAATGTGTATGAGAGTTAATAAAACAAAAGTGGCTTGTCAGAATCGGGAAAGATAGAGATCGGTGATCTCTACCTATCCCTCTACAAGGAAACGGTCTTGTATGTATGTATAACTATCATACTACATAGAAGTATGTACACATAGAATCAATCTCATCAATCTCTACTTAACACCCTATTCAATAAAGCCATAAGAACACAATCAGTGATTTCATTTACTGTCATTATAAAGTCATCAGTTATCTGCCAATCCGCTCTTTGATGTATCTCGGTTTTACGTTAGGGTGTGATCGCATTTGATTGAGTATGCGGTCAGATATTAAATTTAGTAGGATAGGGAACATACCTACATACACATCACGCCTGATTCCCTGTAGTAGGGTAGGCAGAGATTACGGATCCCCATTTGTCCCGATCCTGACAGACCACTTTCGGTTCATTGATACTCATTCATCTTCTCATACACACTCGGTGGTTATAGGTACTCCTAACGTCACCTTCTTCAATATAGCGTCTATCTGACTATTATATGTCTTATTAGGCCGGCCCCTACGTAACCGCTCTTCCATAGGGAATAGATAGGGAACAGTGTTTGGGTTTAGATAGGTATAACATAATACATACATATGATTCTCGACCGATTTTCTGCAAAAGGGTAGGCAGAGATAAAAGAATTGAAATTCTGTCGATCCTGGAAAAACGATTTCGGTTTATTGGCAAATGTACTTCATACATACTCGTTGGCTAGGGGGTGTGATTACATACATACATACACATCACGCCTGATTCCCTGTAGAGGAGAAGCAGAGATCATGGATTCCCACTTGTCTTGATCCTGGCAAACCACTTTGGCTTCATTTACACTCCTCATTTTCACTAAGCGGTTATAAGTATTTCAAACGTCACTCTTTTTCAATACTTAGTTTATTAAAGGAAATGAATATAATTAAAATGATGTCTTGTGTAAGTCTCGTGTATCGATAGAACGCTATAAAAACAAGGTATCAAATTTCTATAAAATACATACTATGTATAGTGTTTACATGATATAGCTTAAACTCTGTACACATATTAAGAGGAAAGACCGCTACTCTGTATTTTATTTACGTCTCATATTGTACTACAAGATAATACATACATACACAAACACGTCCTTTAATCCCTGTCGATGTGGACAGAACCACGGAGACATAATATCTCCTAGGTCACTTTTAAGCATATTGGGGTTGTGATGTCATAATGGAACATTGGTAGTAGGTTACTAGTTCATCGCCCGATATATTCCGCCTCTAATATCTTCGTCGCCTCCTACGATATGCTGGGAGGAATGGCAGCTAGTTAGCACTCTTTACGTCCCAGATTAGTGCAAGACATAATCTATCTAAGATAATCTAATGCGATAAATATTGCTATAGATATTTCTTTGTATGAATAAAGAAATAAGATAAACATTAATAACTCGTACAATTAATATCAAATACCTACAACTAGTAATTAAACGAGAAATATCATAAGTGGCCTTGTCATGGCGTTTGACGTAGCATTGAGCTTTCATCCAATGATGTATAGGCCGCCGTTTACGTCCGCACAAAGTCACCTGCAAATAGCATAATTGTTGACTTAAAATTGTTATTGCTATTATAATAATATTATAATATTTATATAACTGTATGTATTTATCTATGTATGTATGATAAGTATATATTTCTTAAATATACGTTGACTAGTACCCTTAACACAAGTCTTAAAATGTACTTAGCAAGGGGCTAGTTCAATTGGTGTGATAATGTCCTGCAATATTATTATTATATTAACTTATTCGCCTGTATTTGAAATTATGTTACCATTTATACATACACTTTTTTCAATATGGCGTCTATATGACTGGCCATTAGGTGTGATTAATACTAGTAAAAATGTACAATAGATTTTTAAAGTCACTCAGTCGCTAACAATGGCTTATGTATGTATTAATACTTTGAATTTTTGCTATTGTATAGTAAGTAGGTTATTGTACATTGAATTTCGCCCGATAGTTAATGACCAAACACGATACTATTCTACTATTCCATGTCAACGTATGTAATTCAGAGTTTTATTTGCACACATATATCTCTACGCCTTTCTACCCTTTCTACTCACTATGTTATCAATTAATCTCTACCGTAATATTCAACAATGAAAAGTTTAAGATACTCTACTGCCCACACACTGATATCACCATCAAACAAACAAAGAACGACAGCTAGTCACTGTCTCCACAATCCCTTACCAGCACCATTTGTACATGTAGTGACCATTACTCTTGAGGCAAATGACCTTGGTTCTGTCAGTGACAAACGTCAGTTGAGATTAGGAGCCAACTCATAACATAGATACGGGAGATAAGAAATTAATTAACAATCTGTGTTATTGCGTTGCTAGGTTACGTGGATAGAATGAGAATATCTACCTTTCTTTCCGTGTGTATGAGTATGATCAGCTAACAAGAGTAGAAAAAAACGCTATATTGAAAAAAGTTGACGTTAGAAGTACTTATAACCGCCTAATGCGAATGAAGAGATGTATAAGTGTAAATGAAGCGAAAATGCTTTGTCAGGATCGAGACAGATGAAGATGCGTGATCTCTGCCTACCCTTCTACAGGGAATCAGACGTGATGTGTTTGTATGTATGCAATCACACCCTGAAAGCGCACCGAAAAATAACCGAGCATATATATATTTTATATGGTCACGTTTCTGTCTATTCCTACAGGAACAACCGTCGTGATACATAATTCAAACCATACCAAAAGTGGTACGAATATGCGCATAAGTTTTGTCCGGTTTTCACTACACTTTCCTTACGTTCGCTTTCGATGTTACGCATCATTTTGCCACATCACTAGTAATTAATATCGATATTTCGACAGCTTGTGTATTCGGTTCGCAACTCGATTCCGGGTTTTCGATAATTGAGGAGTTTATGAGATTTTCACCAGTAAATGTATTAGTTATAGATATTAGCTATATTTCGTAGATTGTTTTGAGAAGTAATTTTTTTAGAGTGCCCTAGGTGACACTAATATATCGAAGATTCAACTTACCGTAAAAAGAGTTATCGCACAAAAATGTGAACTGTTGTAAATAAAAATATTAAGGACACCATTAGGCTTATTTGCTAAATTTCTTTTACGTAATAACTTTATCAAGTTAATATAGCCAATTATTCCTAAAAACCTTTTTATCATATCCATCTCTTCGTGAATTATAGCCTTGACTATATATTTAGGTGAAATAAGTTTCATTACATTTCAATAGATTACTCATAAACTTGTTCGAACAATTGCACCGTATATTATCGCATATACCATGAGAAGAAGCAATTAAAACGGATCGTAAAATGCATAAAATCGCACATCGTTAAAAATCTCAGTTAATCTAATTATGCGAACATTAAGCGGTTAATAAGGTATTAAATTTGCTTTTATGGCCGCCTTATCCACTACATTGTGTCTGACGTTTATGATTGAAAGGTTTTTAAATAAATCACGTTTTAACAAGATACGTAAAAATTGTTTCCACTCACATACATATTTTCCTGTCTCTACGTCTAACGGGATAGGCAGAGACTATCGATTGACAACTAGAACGAACCTGACAAATCTCTCTTGCTTCACTCACATCCATTAACCTTCTTATACATGCTCTTCTTTTCTTCTCGCTACGTATGAAGAGGGATAACTTTGGAATTTTTTCTTTGAAACTTCTCAATTTATGAATATACGCTATATTAGCAATACATACATACACACTGTCTATTTAGTATCTGTTAGACATTTTTAATATCATATACATCCTGTTTCACCTAGTTCCATGTTACATACATATTCATTCAAGTCCTTTAATCCCTTACGGAGTGGACAGCACCTCAGAGATATAATATCTCCTAGGTCACACTGTATCATAAATATTAGAGTTGTAATGACATAATGGAACATTGGTGACAGGTTGCTAGCCTATCACCCAATTAAGTCCATTTACGCCTGATGCCGAGAAGAACAGCAGCTAGATACCATTCTTTTTTTTTCCCAGTTCCCAGACACGTTACCTAGAATCAGCAAGTTCTATCCCTGTATAAATAACGCCATAACATTTTCCATTCACGCACAGTTCTTTAGAACAGAAGCCCACGTGTCCCCAGCTAATACGTGCTAAGTCGCGTAATAAAACGTGCGCTAAAGCGGTGGGACCGCGCGGACGGGCGATGCGTATCGCAGTGGGAAGCGATTCGCGGAAGGTCCTAAGGGTTGGGTTGGGGTGGATTGGGTGTTTTAGAGTGGGTGATGGTGTGTTTGAAGAGTTTAATTAGTAGGGGTTTTGGAGTTATAATTTATTAATTAGTATGAATTGTGTGTAAGTTATAGGCATCTTGGATTAAGTGTGTTGGACTAGTAAGTGTTTTGTAAATAATATCCTATTAGTAACGTCGTGTAGAAATCAAAAGTAGTTACTAAATCGAACTTCAAAGACTTCCAAAGGGAATCTATGATGTTTGGTTATTTAAATTCTTATATCTTGACGAAACAATCGACTTGTTTTCAATCAACTTCAACATGAAGATGTATTAAAAATTGATAAAATGTGAATTCATGATCGATGCCTTTCTTTATACGGTGACGTGTATATGAGTTTACATTCTAGAATAACTTCACATATAGTAGGTAACGTAAAATATGGTCACACAGTTTAAAGAGGCCTATCCGCAACAACCAGCAGGATTGTGCCCACCACAATAGTAGTTTTGAGGAATAAATCTTACCATTTTATGACAGCAATCGTCTTAACCCATAAAAAACTGATCCGACGAAACGAAATTCAGTTTTTGTATTTCCCTTTACCTAACTGTAAATAGCTGTTTTTAGAACTATTATTGCGATTGATGCTAATCTTACATTTTGAAGGTTTATGGTGACTTCCATACGGTTATGTTGCTACTTTATTATACTTAGGGAATGGTTTACCACCTGTTACGTTAGATACAGTTTTTAAGTTAAAATGGGTTTCGAGTGACCTAACATGCTTAATTGATGTTGAACACTGAAGATCTGACAACCCTGGTCGTGATTTCATATACATTATATTTAGTAAACCTTCAAACTAGTCATAAAAATATTTATGGTATACTAAATACTATAGAAAGAATTTTCCGGGCGGTAACTTCTGAACTACATATTTAATTAGGCGCTACAATAGAAATTTTTATGGTCTTGGGAGAAAATTATAAATTACACCAAAAAGAGAAAGTATTACACCATGGTTAACAAAATTATAATTTATATAGCATTCAATACATACTTACACATCACGCCCGTCGCCTTATAGAGGAGTAAGCAGAGATCACAAAACCCAATTTCTCTCAAACGTTGCTAACACTATAATCTAAGTCCTATATAATATTCTAGTTCCCAACTTGCAATGCCCACAGCCTTGTCCAGTGAATTAAGCCTTAATTTCATTCAAACTCAGAGTTGAATGGAACTTCAGAGTTTACCGACTAAGCAACTTGCATCTCGGTAACTTGATCCAAAGGCAATCTTAATCTTTAAACATGTAGTTTTTGTACGAGCCGATCTTTATTTGTTTTAGTTGTGTTGTTCAATTTATGACACGATGGTATTTACATGTTTACTGGTAAAGAGGAAGTTGTTTGTATATGTTTTTTAGATGGTAAGTATACGGATATTTTGCGTATTATAGATACGGAAGCTTCAAATAATATATATTTTGCTTAGCTTTAATATTTGTGTTCTTAATCTTAACAAAAAAATCTGACAAGTCGGTTACCGATTAATAACCTTTATAGTCATAACAGATTACTTTTATAGTCTTAATTGTAAGATAATATCAAATTTAATCTTTATATATACCATACATTCATATCTTGCAGTTATCGGTAAGTAAATACAGGAATCTAAGATGTAAATATATAATGGATCTAATTTGATATAAATCTACAATAACCATACATAGTAACAATTATTAACATTTTCGTATCATACTGTTCTTACATACCTTGGCTTACCACCTGCCACATTGAGTACTGACTATCTGGTGAACACGTGAATTTGAGGTGGTCTTAGAATTACTATCTTCGCAATTGCTGATATATATATACATATATACCCCGCAAGGATTAATAGTCATGTATGCGTTTATCTTTGTCTTTGTCATTCTATTCTATCACAGTTTTAAACATCATTCTTTTAAGACCACTTATAGACATACATAAGCATCCCAAACCATTGAGAACCCACAACAAATTCTCAATTAAAGTATTATAAAACCGTGCGTGTATGTCACACACAAATCAGTCGAGTCACACCTTATCAAGATACGGGATGGAGCATCATTTTAATATGTCGCGCCTCTTTGTTAAGCACGTTCGAGCATCCTTCCTTTCGACGAGTCAACGGGCTGTAAGAAACAATGTATAAAGCGAAAGATTCTTATATGTAGTATATATTATATGTAGTAGTGTGTAGAGATTGTTTTGACGACCTCAGCGCGATTGGTTAACCACCTAAGCGCTAATCGTGAGGTCCCGGGTTCGATTCCCGGTGTGATTTAAAACTACGCTCATCAACTGCTTTTCAGTCTGGTTGTTGATTATATATACAATATACTCGTATGTATTTATTTATATATAATAAGTATCTATATGAGGCTGGAATGTGGTTGGGGTGGGCAGAAACAAGATGATAGTTTGGTGACATTTAATGTAAGGAACGAAGTTTGTGATGAAATTGATATGATATTACTGTGGTAATTGGCCAATAGATTCCATTAATCCCTATCACCTCTTACAAACTACTAGAAGGAAACTTTCTCTGTCAATTTAAGATCCATGTAGACGAATAGCATTCATTAAGCTCCAGACTACAATTGTACAAAATTATCTAGAACTCTTAATAAAAAGATATTTAAATTTACAACTAACATATTTTATAAGTAATTGGTTCCCATCACCCACACCTGGTCCCAAGTCAACTCAATAACCTCATGACATCACTTGAGAACCATTCCAACTCAATTCTCAACATAAACAAGGAAACCTGAGAAAAATGAGGAAGCCATCCGTCAGTGTGGCTACGAAGTACCACGAGCATGATTTAATACGCGTTGATGTCTTATCTATGGACGATCTGGTTAGCGGTCGCGGGTAAATAATACCGGGTCATGTAAATACTCGAATGTATCATAGAATACGGTTTAAGTATGTTTAGTCTTGGGTTTTATTGCCAATTACTGTCTCGTTAAAGCAGGAACTTAGTATAATGTAAACAACTGTTGTATATACATGTTGTTACAGATAAGGTGTATGTAGTTTGTTATAATTACATACAGATCACGCCCGATTCCCTGTAGAGGGGTAGGCAGAAATCACGGATGCCTATCTATCCCGATCCTTGTAACCACTTTTGTTTCATTGACACTCATGCATATCATACACTGTCGACGGTTATAGATGCTTCTTTATAAGTTAATTTATTTCTTATACATCAAAGACTCTATGACCAAAATCATCAATACTGCAAGACCAATCTTTGGATTCATGTGTCTTAGGTAACCATAACTAAAGAGGTTAGTTACTGGCCTATAAGTAACGGATTTCAATGGCTTTTCTTCGTAAAATTTATACTACATAGTCCTTTACTCACGCATTCTCCATTAACGAGGAAGAGAAAAAAAAACATTGGGTTTATCAGTAGGAGGCATTTTATAATTTTCACGATTTAACGTTAGATTGCCATCGACTAAACAGTACGATAGGGTTTAAAAGAAAAACTTTTATTTACTGCTTATATACATTTTAACATAACACTAATACATTTATATCTTCCTTTGACACAACAAATTATCATATAATTAAGGAATAGGTATTTAGTATATCCTAGTTTGCCACACAGTAGGTAGCAAAATGCATTTATCACTCAAATCATCGTACTAAGACATGACAAACAGTATCCCGTATTGATACGAACCCGACTTACTCCACACAATCATATATGTCGTTTATTTCTAAACTGAACAGACAAATCCTTCTGTCGTTTTGTCTCCATAACCATTGTAACCAGACCCTTAAGTCAACCTTTATTACAGAGTAATAGAGTCCATATTCCAGTAGCTAGAGGGTCAGAATATAAGTATCCAAAGATCCGATTAGTAAACTGAAGATAGTGTGTTGAACTGATTGCGTGACAATAGTGTACGTACAGTATCTTGAAAGGCATCAGAGCTGACAATGTGGCTAAAAAAGGAACGGATCATCTGTTATCTGTTTGACCTTATCTGTTTGGAAAATGTGTAGGAAAAGATCGGGGAGCCAGGTAGTATTATGTTAAAATACACACAAAATAATGGCAGGAACTGGGAATTTTTGCTACTTGTAACCAAATAAAAGCGATTAACTGACAAACATACATTTACTTTATGGGCTATTCTATATCAATCATGTAGCTATATTAAACGGGATTTAGGTATTATTCAATCTCTTAAAGAAGTAGAGGTAGGTACGGCAGTAAACCTAATTCTGTATACATCTGTATATAATATCTGTACTCAAACTATAGCAGTCAACAACCAATTCACAATAGCAATAAACCTATTAAATGCCATTCCAAAAGGTAGCACCAAACTCATTCACCCATGACGTAAGAAGCTCAGAGGTGCATGATTTTCTTTCTTATCTTGATGTCCAGGGGTCATGACCCGGTTGCCGCGGGTGTCAGGTTACAGAAGAATGTGTTGATTGATCTATCAATTACATTCTTTTTGGTTCTTTCATTTGTTTACCGCCATTTACATGCCGATGATTTATTGATAGGAAGTTATAAAATATTGTGGGTATACCCACGTTAGTTATTATATTTAATATTTTTTTCTTATACATACAATACAAAGTAAAGCATTTCTGCTATAGAAAAGGCATCAGACAATTTATATATTTATCAATACCGGTAAGTCAGAGTCACTTCATACCAATCCAACATAACTTTGCATACATTTTCTTACCAGTACATAGTACTATATAAATCGTATATTAAATATGTATAGTTAATTCTCTTTAGTTAACTTTGTATTTTATACATAAAAATACGAACATAATTCCAATTTCATTCTCTTTTGCTACCAATCTTTCCTTCTTTTTTAATACTAACATCATTGCAATCTGATCGCCTTTACACAACCATAACTCTCATTTTACTAATCAAAAACAGCTGTTTCCACTCTCTGACTAGCCCATACTAATACAAAATGTCATCAAACCGTATAAACACTTCCACCTTTATATGTGCTCGTATAAGTAAAGTACTAGGCTCTCATAAACTATCAACGTTATTGAGGAAACGCCTTGGTCGTCACAACACTACATGATAACCCGAGGACAAATGTTCGATACAAAACTTGACACCAAAACGACCTTTATACCAACCAGCAATAGTAACTATAATCCTATGAACAGAGTTTGTATAGAAAACTGTGCTTCGATGTAATCGCACGCGTGTAGAATCGGTTTTTACTAAGAATGCAATAAATGACGTCATGAACACAAAATAGCTGGCTTTAAATGTCTGACTCCTAGCCTTATTGAGTGCGTATATACTTAAAGTACGGTGCTGTATCAGGACTTGAATAGAATGTAATCGACTGTCTTTCTGTCCTAAAATACTGGAGCTTATATATAAATGTCAAATGTTATCAAAAGATTATTAAATATTTTTTTACTTCACTTACATAACAATCTTTTTAAAAACAATTTTAGGAAGGGATTTTATTTTAAGGATGTTAATTTAACCCTCTGTATAGTTCAAAGATAGGCTTACCTGTCACAAATAGACTTTATTGTCGCAAATGTTACATATATGCGAAGGTAGGTATTCAAGCCACCCCATAAATCCTAAAAATAATAAAGCATACGTTTTAGTATATAATTATAGTCATTTCCACTCAATCGATGCAAGATCAGATACACTACAAGGTAATTAGCTAATAGACAGACAAAAAGAGTTAAGCATAACTATTCACGCATTAGCATTGATCGTGAAAAAGTCCGATAGGGGTACTCAAGGTAAAAGAAGTTTTACTTTTTACATGCTAAATAGAGTGCTATTTAAATGCCTTATTTTAGAGTAAGTTAGAGGTGACAAAGTGACTAGGATTTGTGAATTATTAGAAGTTATGTAAGTAAAAAATAATATTTTATGGTTATCAAAACTGTAGTTGTGATTAAGGTGACATAGGAGATATAATTAATAAAGAATCTATACACAATGATAGTTCTATAATAACTATTAGTTTATGTGTAAATAAAACAACACATTAACAAAGTGTAACTAATTGAAACTTATTTTTGCTTGCGTACAAGAAAGGGTATTATGCACGCGAGTCAAAATACATATTCAGATCTGTCTGCGTAGTCAACTTTACTATTCATATATTCAAGACAGTAATCCCAACAATGTCTGACTGAGTATCTAAGACCACAAAAACAAAATAGGCCACTCGCTTCTTTTCGCGCAAAAAGTGATTATTGCAAATTTCGTTCAGTATTGGCTTGGTGAATCCGACACGGGATGGGTGTAAGCGCGGCTTAATTTCATTTTCTACAAAGTGCAGATCGGTTTCAATCATTAAGCCCCTGTTTAATATGTTAAGAACTGCTAGTAATCGAATTCATAGAGGAAAGATACGGTGGAAAGTATGATATCTAGTCTATGTCTTGGTAGTACTTTTTGTTGTAACTACTGACATTTTTATATTAACCACTCCTACCAAAATACATAAGTACTCGTACAGTTTGATTATAAATTTGTATTCAATTACTTAGTACCTATGTATGATCGAATTATCTACAATGCTTTTTTGTCATAGAACACCCAAACTTTGTAGCCTCAAACGAACATACATACATATATATGTACGTATATGAGTATGTATATATAAAAACAAATTGACGTTTACACCTATGAAATAATCAAAATAGATAAGTTAGTTACGTAAATTGTAATACAATTGGACAACTTAAGTAGTATTGACATACATACACATCACCCCTGTTTCCCTGTAGAGAGGTAGCCAGAGATCACGGATCCCCATTTATCCCCATCCAAACCTCTTTCGCTTCATTGACTCATACATCTTCTCATACACACTCGGCGGTATTAAATTTATTGGAACCAAACAAAATCAGGAAAAGGGTCCCTCCACCTACACACGTGGTACATATAAGTGAAATACAAATCGTTGGGACCTCTTAATTCTTTATCGAAATGTCATTAACAGACAATGGGACCCGCGACGTCTCTTCAAGGCTTTACGCAACGAATAGATCGATAAGGCATTTGTGTTGAGGCGACTAATGTTGCGTACCTCGGTTCTGCTAATTGTAAAGTGTTTATTTTACTTATAAATTGTGTTATCTACAAATATGTATGTAGAAACTTTTTTATTATTGAGCACCTTAAATAGTATTTCAATGATAAAGCACTTGTTAAGATGATAAAATCTTGTAGTGTTCCCTTAAGGGATCTGAATACTCAAATGAGTTAACGTTTATTTTCCACCACATTATGAAAGGTTCTGTTCCGTTTTGCGTGAAAATTAGTTTCCCAGTTTAGTACTGGAAAACTTAGGGTACATATCTTCAATATGAGACTGGAATGTTGGAATTAAATTGATATCTTTATTATTTCAATTCTGCAGCTAGCTTTATGGTATAAAGTAGGATCACAGTATTAAAGCTATAAATAAAATATTCTGACATTATGAAGATAGTCACGAATCATGACTTAGTTGTCGTAAATAGTAAGTATCTTAAGAATAGTTTTATTTTATATTTTCCCTTCTACAACATACTAATAGAAAATTAATAAGTGTGAGTGAAACAAGAGAGATTTGTCAAGCTCCTTTTAGGTGGCGATCGATAGTCTCTCTCTATCGTTGGGGACGTAGAGGCGTCAATATAATGATAATAACTACAAAATCACCCACGAAGACTATATACATATATGTATGTACTATATCCCTATGTATGTATGTACTACAATACATATACAGCCTATATCCCTTAGTAGCCTCGTACAGCAGAATCAGGCTCCGCGTGGGCGAAGAGGCCTCTCGCTCCGTCTCGCTCGCCTTGACAACTCCAGCTGTCTCTTTTGTATCACGACCAATCTGCCAGGCGGTGTAGGCAGACTGGCTCGTAAATCGTACCTACAGGTTTCTAAGCTGTCTGATCAAGGAAACTGGGTAACTTTGTAATGTGGCTTTGAGTTGAATAACGGATTGGTTTAATTGCTAGTATTGTTAATGTTTTATTGACATAATATAATATTAATTTACTTTCTTTGTTATTAAAAATATGGATAGCTTAAGTCAAATATAATATTATATTTGTAAGTCTACAGAGAAGCATGTAGAAAAGCAAACTAAATAACTAGTTGATGCCACGGTACAAATCAATCACCATAATAACTACGGTGATTTCTTCGTTTTCCTTAACTATTTATAAATGCTATAAAATAGGTACATTAAAAGTACTCATAATACCCTTTTTACTTACATACATGTCTCTACTAGGACATATGCAAAAGATAAAGAAGACAATTACTAGCATAATGCCAAATAAGACGTATATGATCATAAAAAGGGTTACATTAGAAGTAAGTACCTTTACTCACCTAGTAATTTACGTAGGGGCCGGCCCAATAAGACATAACATTCAGATAGACGCTATATTGAAAAAGGGTGACGTTAGGAATACCTATAACCACCGAGTGTGTATGAGAAGATATATGAGTGTCAATGAAGCGAAAGTGGTCAGGAGAGGGACAAATGGGGATCCGTGATCTCTGCCTACCCCTCTACAGGGAATCAGGCGTGATGTGTATGTATTTAAAAGAATGAATGATCCGAGGACTGCTCCAACCTTCTGAAGGGGAATAGTCGTGATGTGTATGTATGTGTTCCAAGTTCAAATCCATACCCAACAGGTTCTAACCTAATATGAAACCTCCATGCCGCACACTGTATTATGTCAAACAGAAAATCAGGTTTGGAAACGAGTGGGTGTGCCAATGTCTTTCGAAATAATTTTCATATTACTTGTCCTTACTCACAATATTATGAAATATAACATTTTATGTTACACATCCGTTTTCTTTGCGGGGTAAATAGAATGTAGGAGTATGAAAGTATTCTGTCACTGTCTGATATAAAATAATCTTAAGATCTATCGCAAGTATAGGATGTAAAAATAATGCTAACTGCCGTAATTCCCGGCGTGACGTAGAATGCGATTAAGAGACTACGGGTATACGTAATCAATTGGACGATGGGCAAGTAACCTGTCACTATTCTATGTATCATTAAAGCCCCAATATTCCTGCTAATAAGTGACCTAGGAGTATCTCCAAGGTTTTGTCCACCTCGAAAGGGACGTAAATGTATATGCTATGCTAAATGCCACTTGCATATATTATTATTTTTGTTAGATGACTAATATATGAAGTATCTATAACAGACGAGTAAGTATGCGGAGGTATTAGATCGTTTTTTAGGTACCTACCCCCGTTCTTTCAGCAGTCCTAAAGGGATGCTCACATGATCTCAACTTACATATCATACACAATTACAATAACCAGTCACACAATTACGTAACACACATACACTCATACATAAACATAACCGTACATAATTCGAGAAATATTAGCATCACTTCCATATTTACAATGGCAAGCCGTTGACCGAGAGACTCCGCCATATTTGTTTTAGTAATGAATTTCGTCTTTTAAATAATGAATTTTATTCATAAGCTCCTGAGAACTGTTCATATGTATGAGATGGAACATTATAGTTCTCGGTCAAGGTCGTGTGAATGTTTGGACAAGGAATATGTGCTTTTCCTGTTATGTAAAAGATTTAAGGGTAAAAGGGTAGTAACTGAAAGAAGGGGTGTATGGGTAGGAACTGTCACTTTAAAGTGGTTGGTATCTTACTGGATCACTCCAATCGATTTTATAACTTCTAAATGTATACATTAGCATAACATCTTTAGCTATATACCCTTGAGTATAGTCATAGGCTTATGTTACCACCGTTATACTAAGACAGTATTTGGCTCCTTAATATATCAATAGACACTATCTGTTTGACTACACATTTAACAATATTCAGGAACTCAATTAAAAAAAATAAAAAATTGAAAAAGGGTGACGTTAGAAGTACATATAACCGCCGAATGTGTATGATGAGGTGTATGAGTGTCCATGAAGAGACAATGGTTTATCGGTATCGGGATAAGTGGGGATCCGTGATCTCTACCTATCCCTCTACAGGAATTCAGGCGTAATGTGTATCTATGCAAGTACAGGATGTGTATATATGCAAGTACAAACCAACAATACGCTTCCAATACATGTTAAACTGTTATAAAACTCACCTTTCCACGCTATTTGAAAGCAGATTCCGAGTAAAAGAATCAGGTCTGCTCTTTGCATAATATCATATTATTTATTCCCTTCGCACTAAAACTGTCTGGCATATGCTTTCAATTTGTAATTCAAATAAATTCACCACATTACTCTTCAGTAGCAACTAGTGGCCGGTATGCGGGGACGGTTGCTAAACCTTGATCGGGTTGGGTTTATATTTGCTATAGCTATTAAACTAGTGAATGTAGTGGTTATTTAATAAATATATTGTTACGTGATTTTTTATTGTTATAGACTTACAAACTATTTATGCACAATGGTAGTCTGAGATGTATTTAAAATGCTACTGAATGCATTTTCATTGGTAATATCACAAGAATTAATAAAAATACTTAGTAAAAATATGCTGGAAGTTAACGAGGGAAAGATAATATTATTACTTAATACTTACATAAAAAATACTTATGTAACATCTGTATTACCAAATTTAACACTTAAAAAATGTTAGTATCTTTACAACATTTATCATCTCCACTAATACCAAATCACAATTATTTTCCGTCTATTTTAAATCAAGTCTAAACTACACCTACACGCTAAGTTCGGTTTAGTCGCCGTCTCTGCACAGCTCACTTCGCGACCGGTGTGAGATTTTTTCTCATTCGAATAAGCCTCTGCAATTAGCATGTCCCGCACGCGCTTCGTATTATGTATTTATTAACATTAATTTACTAAACAGCTGATGACGTAGTAACAGCTGATCTTTGTTTGGGTGACCTCTGTACGTGGGTATGGTGGGAATTGATTTTAATTTTGCAAGTATACGTACTTTATATCGATGTAGAGACATGTATAAGTATATTTAAGGACTTGGTTCCTTCTAAAGATAGTTTGATAATGTATTGATTAAGTGTTATATCATTTTTTCCATTATGTATCTTGCGATAGTTTGGATATGCCTACGTTATCAATAGAAATGACTCTACAAGACTCTACATTGATATTACAGCCCTTTCTGACCTCTTAATGATATGTAAATAATATTGTAATAACACATGCCATTCCGCCTTCCGTTTAGGTCATCGCTCCATCTTGTGGCAAGATCACGGAATAATTACGAACAACTAAAAATGTAAATTCACTTTCGGCGAATGCAAATGTTCTTGCCGTTTGCTTTTGTTACCCCCATTTTGCATATTCAAAGCGTGATCTTCCTTGAGGTAGGTCTGGCTTGTTTGTTTGCGTAATTTATAGGTCAAACTGAGATGGTTTTTGCGGAGATTGTTCACCCTTTCGACCTGTGTTCGAAACTCGCTTGATCCCTGGGCGAGGTGAATACTGGTTAACGCTAATCCCGTTACTTGTACCAAATGTTTTATTTTTCATTCGCTACCTCTTCTTAACATGTTAAGGAAAGATTTCATTACGTTAAGATATGATTACGAATAAAATAAGATTGTAAAATTGCTATACAACAAAATGAATAGCTACACTTGAAATGTTTGCGTTTTGAATATTATAATAACTTGCAAACGATTAAAACTAGAATCGTCATAATATATCTATATGTAATGTCTGTCTGGTACATAAAGTATCTATTTGTCTTCCTATCTAGACAACACTTATAAACACCTTACTCACTATCCCTACCCGTTTCTATTAGACACATGACATGCGAAGAAGCAGGGCGCTCTATATTGTAGAGTTCTCCTGAACGGGAAATCAATCTTGTAGCAAAAGATTAGCTGCCTAACACAAAGGTATCTTTAAAAGGCATTAACAGCATCAATTACACATATCTGTACACAAGCACACGTGTAGCAAAACAAACACGTAACTAGCCGACACTCCGGCAAATAGTTGCGAACACGATTTCGTGACAGACAAAAAGCGCGTGGCATTTATAAAACTCGGAGCTCGGTGGAAACGCGCTAACCCCATTATCAACTGTCAAAGCAACATCAATTAATTGGCAAAAACTTGACGAACAACTGCTCCGCGATAGCGGGTACCGGTGTACTTGCGGCTTAGAAAAAATACCTCTTTTTCAAGTCAAGGCCCTTGGGAACATTCCGGCGGGCTGATTCTGCTCTCACGGATATTGTGACTGCGAAACGATTAATAGAAGCTTAATTTACTTAAAAACTGCGAATGTTGTGGGTGATGAAGATCGTTTGGTTTTGCATGCAAATAATATTAGAGAAATATTATAAATACTGTTGAACAAACAAATTGCTTCGTGGTTTTTATTCTGTATAGAACGATATTTAAATTGCAATTTGTGTATGGTCCTGAATATCGGATAAACTAGCCAATCAATGGATGCACTGAGTAATAGATGGTTTCGCTTGGTAATGGAAACAATGTAGCCACCACATAATCATAAATTTCATTGAAATTTTATCTCATTATATTATACCTATATTGATATATCTTTTTTGGTCTACAATTTAAAACATTGTTTAATTTTTTACCTTTAAGACAACAAATGAAGTAGAATCAGCCCGTCTCACACTTGACAAAGTACAAAGACGTATAATGTTGTTGAAACGACTGCACAAGCAGCTCTCACGCACAACCCAAAATGGTTTCCGGTTTTTGTTACGTATGTATCTTTACTATCAACTGTGGGTGCAATTAAAAATATTTATCGTATAAAGGCTTCGTTTAAAACGCTTTTTCCCTACCAAGTGTCTGTTTTAGTACGTCGCTTCAATCATAAAAGTTTATGGCTTTTGTATCGCGGGACTGTGCCTTAATTGTTTGATTTATACCAGATTTACAGTGGGGAGTACATCGTGAGGAAACATTCCTATTCCTTAGAAAAATTAGAATAATGACACCGGTAATCAACTTTAACTTCCTAACTGACATCATTTACATATGTACACACAAGGGCTGTATTCCTTTTGAGGTAAGGCAGAAGTGGAATTATCACCGTCAGCTGGATTTGGCACTCTAAACCCATTTTACTGTAGACAATCAAAACTTAACGTGTCAGGTGTTAGTTACACCAAACCATGACAAAATATTCTATCTAACTTACTAACCACGGTCGAAATATGTTTCCGTGTGGATTCTGTAAGGCATTTCAGAATCTTTATTGGTAACCTACCAACCTATGGAACATACAGGTTTAAAAAAGTCTTTAGTTTTAGGTTATACCTCTTAGTTGACTTATCCAGAGAATAAGGTGGATGTTTTAGCCAAATAGGACTAAATAAAAAACCTTAGATTAAGTTTTTATCCGTCAGTTATCCAGAGGAATGAGATTCTAAACCTCCATTCCCAGTCGGGTATATACAGAGATATTAACCTAAATACTTGTGAAATCTATTACTCACATTTCCCAATTGGACATCACCACAGTACCAGAATTCCAAACCCGTTCCCACACGAAGGCTGTGTCGCAACAGCCTCCGTCGTAAAAGCCGAAAAGCGACCGACGTATCGAACGATTAGATACGATTTTGAGTAACAATTAACTTGATGGTACTTTCTTAACGAGGTCTGTGTAGTTTGGGATTTTGGTAGAATGTGGGCAGCTGTTTGTAAAGGTTGAGAGATCCAATGCGGTTATGATTCGAGTCTCTGACTACACCAAAGGAGTAATGGTTGTGTTCTGTGATTTAGCAAGCTTCTGGCTAACCACAGGATTAATGATCGTGAATCGTATGCATGTGAGGAACTGCTGTTTAGATAAAAACAACAACCTGTATAATATATATTGTCATTTATTATATATTTTGTCGCCATCAACAAGGTAAATAGGTATAAAGTTTGGATCCGCCTACTCGTTTAGAATTGTGGATGTAATTACGTATATAGGTACATATATACATAATTATGTATGATTACTTAAGGGTGTGTGTATTAACACTTACGTGATTGAGACACTTAAGTGTTGTATGTACGTATGTATAATGATTGAACATTGAAGAATAAATCCTCATCATACGCTCTGTTAACAGTTAAACAATTTGTGTAAACAAAAGAAGCGTTTGATACGCTCCTTTTGTTTTTTGCTAAATTTACAGCTTTTAAAACGAACAAAATATGAGCAGCTGATTACAATGCACCCAAATCCCAGCTAACAAGAAAGCAGTGATTAAGTCATCCACCACCGTATTAGCATTGAGATAATTTTAATGTCCCCTTTTATTGAAACCATAAATATTCGATTATCGCATCTCTTAAAGAAATTTGTTCGTCAACATGTTAAGTTGGGCATAAAAAGACAGTGAGTTACAATGTCACTTATTTACAACTTGGTAAGCGATTACTTAGTTTTACAACTGCGATAGCTTCTTAAGATTTCAGTTTGTTGGTTTACTTTGCTACAAAGGTCGTACAATTTACCAATATACCCAAATATATATATATACTTGTATATATTGCTTATATTATATAGCACACATAATATATGTATAGCATTATATTATGTATAGCCAATAAAAAGGCATAGTCAATAAGTGAGTTAGATAGAAGGTATAGTAAGATAGTAGTCAAGACAAAGTCTTAAAATGTTTTACTTCAGTCACAAAGAAAATGTATTCAGGGATTTTGGACATAAAATTATGCGTAAATTTGTCACAACCACAGAGCCAGTTAAAAAGTGCATAACAAAGGTGTTTTCCATCATTAAGAATACCTCAGTAAATGTAATATACGTACTTAAAGTGCTCACAAATAAAACTAGAATAGTCTTGTAATAAGATCCATATTGACTGCAATAATTACACATATGTTCCAAGCAGTTAAAGAATTCAAAATAGCCTGATTCGATTTTATTGCTCGATGTTATTCAGCTCGATAATATCTGATCGTAAAGATAAGCGCGGGGCTCGATACTTGTTATATGACCTACTATTACCGATAATAATTAAGATTAAGGACTTTTCGGAGGCAAAAGCAAAAGCTTGTAACGTGAACTAATCCGAGCACCGAGGATAATTCTTTCCGCTGTTTAATAGGGCTTAAAGGGTTTTTTCCATTATTTTCGCACCGGTTAAGGAGCTCAGAATGATCGATTTCATCTATTAATGAAATCGCAAGATGCATCTTCTGATAATTTGTACGCGTCATTCACGCTTACTGGATGCGCGTGTTGCAGTTATCGATGAATAAATAATCGGGTGTGCGATATATCGATAAATTCTGCGCTTCTCTAGCTAATTACTTTTAGGAAAAAAATAGTGTAGATGTCCAGTGTTATTACGGTATTAGAATGTGAATTTGATAATAAAAATGTAGTAAAGTCTCCTCCACATTTATTCATGTTTAATTATAGATGTACATAACCTTTATGAGTTAATTATTAAATACATTACTACCAAGTTCCATAACATTAAATTTATAGATATTGCATAAAATTCCTAATAATATGTCGTATGATGAAGAAATTTTATGATTAAGAAAATTAAGTGAGGAAATGTTGAGTATCTTAGCATTGAGTGATATTAATATATGTTATAGTGAAAAACAAAACAAACAAGTTCAATCACCCCATTTTGCATACATATATACTCATGACACCCGTTTTCATGTAGAGGGATAGGCAGATACTATAAATCCCCCTCTGCCTCAATTCTCACAAACCACTTTGGCTTCATTACCACTCATACACAGTCTGCGGTTATTAGTCACAATTCTAACGTCACCCTTTTTCAATATGGCGTCAACCTGACTGTCATACGTGGACCGGCTCCTACGTAACTGCTCTTCCACATCACTCGCAATTTTACCTGATCATTAAAGTATATAAGACTTACTATATCCTACCTATACCAAATCCTACCCATTTAGTCCAAGTTCAAGATCAAACCTTAGTGATTCGGCAGATTTATCGTTACACATTGTAGTGTGCGACCCACTCAATTTGCACTACACAGTCGGGCAAGACGTAAAATTTCCGCTGCCTTATCTAACAGTGGCCGTTCCCACATCGTCTATTATCCATCGCCCAGCGGAACGTAACGCGAAAAAAACTATACGCTCAAATGAGTTATGTGTAATTAGCTCTTTTTTAAGCACGTTATCGATGTTTCTTGATGCCGTATATAGAAAAGGACATAGTTGGCTGCGCGCCCCGTGTCCCGAGCCTAGCGGAGCTCGGTGACATTTATCGATAAATTACCGATAGGGAACGGACATGCCTAGTGTCCTCAAAAGGTAATACGGGTACTCATCGAAAGATTTTTTTTATATTTCAACCACAATGAGCGTAAACAACATTTTTTAACCTTTACTTTGTAGTACGTTAATAGCGTTGACATTTTTTTAGGGTTTGAAGAAATTGATGGTCTTAATTACCTAGATTCTTGTATTGACATTATATGATAAATACATAATACTATAAGATTCTTAGAAGCATTTATTTATTGAACTATGTATCGCCTTAATTCTCATATACTTTCAACACCAACGTTTTGTCCATCTCTTATTCAATTATAGACGTTATACACAAGCTTAAAATAACCCTAATTGTGTCCTGTGCGAATTAAAAGCTGCAGCCTGACGCCGCCATATTTTATGCCGAAATGTCAATTTTCCATCAAATCGCGCGTAAATTGTTTCGCCTCGGGTCAGCAAGGGACGTGGCAGTACAGGCGAAAGGCTTAGCCTTTTATTTTTTATTTTTTGTATAATAATACATAATAATATCCTTAGCGTGGTATAAAATAGCACTGACAGGTTACTAGAATGTCAACTAATGGCCAGTCTTTTCAGATAGGGACTATAGGGGTGGAAATAGAATCTATTTAGCAATGGGTTAACAAACTATCATCAATATTCCATATTAATCGCTGATATTTAGGTCTAAAAGGAACCGTATTATAATTTTCATTCACTATATACAATACAGTTATATTCCGAAGTCTAAGAAGCATAACAATATCCAACCTGAAGAGACAAAAACTAAGAACTGGCAGCTGATTACATTACACCTAAATCCCAACTCCCTGAGCCGAAGAAATGCATTAAAAATGTTACCTTGCGCGACACAACTCGTCCCTCACTGTACAGTTGCGAGCAAAAAAAACGGTTATGCTCACCGACCATTATAACTATCAAGAACCTCCGAAGCCCGGGGGCGGAAAAAAGTTAAATGCCGCAAAGCCTCTGCGGATCATAGCCTATATGCTGGTCGCCACATAATTAGGCCTGGATCCGCCCATGCGGTAGACAGCATTTTTGAACCCAAGTGTACTTGGAAATCGGGTGGGTTGTATAATATAAAATAAGTAACGGGGGTAATTTTGGCATAAACAGGTGCTAATCTGAATTTTGTAAGATATTAATAGTGGAAATATGGATTTTATGGATATATCGCTGGAGGTAATTAAAGGACTATCAGAGAATATAATCAATTTCTTTAATCATTGCGATGTTTTTATGGGATGTGGTATAATACAACAATTTTGTTTTTTTTTTTATTTTGAGTTAAGAAAAAGATAAATGAGATTGTGTTGTTATAGAGAGCATTAGATACAGGGTGCTAGCTCATCATCCAAGAGATTCCATGACACCCTCTGTCCACGATCACGTGGACATACCGCGCCGGCCGCGGTCAGTGCTCTTGGCCACAGTGTAAGAATGCTGACGCCAATCACAGAAAGGTGCCACCAAGATGCTGACGAGGATCTGGCGCAGTGACGGTGATGGCAGCGGTGCAAGACTGCAAGTCAGCAAATGCAGCGGCAGCAGCTCCGATTCCGCGGGGAGGCGGCGGCAGTAGCATTGACGTCAATCACTCGTTCTCGCATTGTTGTATAAAAAGACTAATACTTTACTCAATAAACCAAATCGTTACGAACCTTGTAGCGTTCTCATTTCTACACCTCTCCTCCCGTAGTGGCAAAGACACCTTCAGTCTCAAATGGTGGCGCTGAGTCTGGCTCACCAGCTACGGGAAAATCCTCATACCTAACCTTTGATCCCCCAACCTAGGCTCCCGGCTGCGCCTTTAGGTCTAGAGGCGTAGCTTTCCCTACCGTTAGGCACTACACACGGCTAGGTACACTTTATGCCTGGTGGCTCCGGCTGCCTCACATCCACGCGCCACACGCCTGACACACCACTCCACAGTTATTATATATAAGTATATATTCGGGTTAGGCTATAGGGACTTAGGGCCAGTTAGGTACACACACCTTATTGGTGGCTAGGTTCGCTTATAGGCTATCCCCCGTATCTTCCCACACTGCAGGGTCGGGACCCCTCCGTCACGACTCTGCGGTGTGTCCATGGTCCTTCGCCTTTTTTACTTTCCACCCCTATGGTGATACTATTTTACTTTAATTCTTTTAAGTTAAACAATTAATTTTGATAACATACCTTTTAATATAATAATAAACTTAACTGAACTTTAACTTAACTTTGAATGTACTTTAATTTAACTTTAAATAATATCTTAACTAAAACCGCGATGACGAATCTGCGGTGTGTCCATGGTCCTTCGCCTTTTTTATTTTCCACCCCTATGGTGATACCATTTTACTTTAATTCTTTTAATTTGAATAATTAATTAAATTGTAACGTAACTTTGAATAAACTTTAACTTAACTTTACTTGGATTTAACTTTGAATAAACTTTAACTTAACTTTAAATAATAACTTAACTAATACCGCGATGACAACTCGAGACCAAACGCGTATCCCCCTTAGGGTAGAGGATAGTTTTGGTGGTCGCAAGGTCACGGCTCGGTGTATCAACCGCGTCGGGTTGTGGCTTTGCTAGACTCGATAGTACGTGCTGAATTCTGTAGACATCTCTCGCCGGGTGCGAATTGGTTAGTTGGCTTGCCACAAGCGGCATCCCCCAACTAGCAGAGTAGTCGCGAAACCCGGGCCGAGGGGTGCAGGAGACAGCAGTACTTGTTAGGTTCGTTAATAGCTGTAGGATAGGAAGAGAAGACTTGGGAAACGAAGAGAAGAACGAAGATGGAAGCGTAGAACATAAACGGCCTCCTACAGGAACAAGACGAATATGGGAAAACGTACAAACCGCACACAACTACTACAATCTGAGAGGAAGCATACACGAGCAGCCTTCGGAAAAACTACTATGGGGAAACTACCCCGACTACCCGGGAGGAAGCAAACAGAAGCAACCCTCGGAAAACTTACAAAACGGACACGACGACTACAATCCGAAAGGAAGCATACACGAGCAGCCTTCGGAAAAACTACTATGGGGAAACTACCCCGACTACCCGGGAGGAAGCAAACAGAAGCAACCCTCGGAAAACTTACAAAACGGACACGACGACTACAATCCGAAAGGAAGCATACACGAGCAGCCTTCGGAAAAACTACTATGGGGAAACTACCCCGACTACCCGGGAGGAAGCAAACAGAAACAACCCTCGGAAAACTTACAAAACAGACACTACGACTACTTGCCGGGAGGAAGCATACAACGAGCAACCCTCGGGAAACTTATACTACTTAAACTAGACTAACTACTACTAACCAGTAAACTACTTAAACTAGACATGACTTTTACAATCCGCAAGAAAGTAAACATGAGCATCCTACGGAAAACGGACACGCCAACCAAGACTAACCGCAAGGAAATGCACATAGACAGCTTGCGGAATATGATCATACTATATACTCATATAACACAAACCAACCGCACTGCAGAACCGTACGAGCAGTTACTTAACTTTCTTTATTCTCTATGTATACAGGACAACAAAAACGGGACGGCGAGCAGCGAGTGGCGGGCCAGATGCTGATGCTGAACATCCGCAGCCGCCCCCGCCGGAAGAGACCGGCAGCCTTGGAGCCTGCAGCCACGCAGCCGGACACCGCTCCACCTGCCTCACCACCGCCTGGGAGCCCCGGGCGGCCTCTGCCTGATGCAATCCATCTCTGGCGGGGCCCAAAATGTCCACGATCACGTGGACATACCGCGCCGGCCGCGGTCAGTGCTCTTGGCCACAGTGTAAGAATGCTGACGCCAACCACAGAAAGGTGCCACCAAGATGCTGACGAGGATCTGGCGCAGTGACGGTGATGGCAGCGGTGCAAGACTGCAAGTCAGCAAATGCAGCGGCAGCAGCTCCGATTCCGCGGGGAGGCGGCGGCAGTAGCATTGACGTCAATCACTCGTTCTCGCATTGTTGTATAAAAAGACTAATACTTTACTCAATAAACCAAATCGTTACGAACCTTGTAGCGTTCTCATTTCTACACCTCTCCTCCCGTAGTGGCAAAGACACCTTCAGTCTCAAATGGTGGCGCTGAGTCTGGCTCACCAGCTACGGGAAAATCCTCATACCTAACCTTTGATCCCCCAACCTAGGCTCCCGGCTGCGCCTTTAGGTCTAGAGGCGTAGCTTTCCCTACCGTTAGGCACTACACACGGCTAGGTACACTTTATGCCTGGTGGCTCCGGCTGCCTCACATCCACGCGCCACACGCCTGACACACCACTCCACAGTTATTATATATAAGTATATATTCGGGTTAGGCTATAGGGACTTAGGGCCAGTTAGGTACACACACCTTATTGGTGGCTAGGTTCGCTTATAGGCTATCCCCCGTATCTTCCCACACTGCAGGGTCGGGACCCCTCCGTCACGACTCTGCGGTGTGTCCATGGTCCTTCGCCTTTTTTACTTTCCACCCCTATGGTGATACTATTTTACTTTAATTCTTTTAAGTTAAACAATTAATTTTGATAACATACCTTTTAATATAATAATAAACTTAACTGAACTTTAACTTAACTTTGAATGTACTTTAATTTAACTTTAAATAATATCTTAACTAAAACCGCGATGACGAATCTGCGGTGTGTCCATGGTCCTTCGCCTTTTTTATTTTCCACCCCTATGGTGATACCATTTTACTTTAATTCTTTTAATTTGAATAATTAATTAAATTGTAACGTAACTTTGAATAAACTTTAACTTAACTTTACTTGGATTTAACTTTGAATAAACTTTAACTTAACTTTAAATAATAACTTAACTAATACCGCGATGACAACTCGAGACCAAACGCGTATCCCCCTTAGGGTAGAGGATAGTTTTGGTGGTCGCAAGGTCACGGCTCGGTGTATCAACCGCGTCGGGTTGTGGCTTTGCTAGACTCGATAGTACGTGCTGAATTCTGTAGACATCTCTCGCCGGGTGCGAATTGGTTAGTTGGCTTGCCACAAGCGGCATCCCCCAACTAGCAGAGTAGTCGCGAAACCCGGGCCGAGGGGTGCAGGAGACAGCAGTACTTGTTAGGTTCGTTAATAGCTGTAGGATAGGAAGAGAAGACTTGGGAAACGAAGAGAAGAACGAAGATGGAAGCGTAGAACATAAACGGCCTCCTACAGGAACAAGACGAATATGGGAAAACGTACAAACCGCACACAACTACTACAATCTGAGAGGAAGCATACACGAGCAGCCTTCGGAAAAACTACTATGGGGAAACTACCCCGACTACCCGGGAGGAAGCAAACAGAAGCAACCCTCGGAAAACTTACAAAACGGACACGACGACTACAATCCGAAAGGAAGCATACACGAGCAGCCTTCGGAAAAACTACTATGGGGAAACTACCCCGACTACCCGGGAGGAAGCAAACAGAAGCAACCCTCGGAAAACTTACAAAACGGACACGACGACTACAATCCGAAAGGAAGCATACACGAGCAGCCTTCGGAAAAACTACTATGGGGAAACTACCCCGACTACCCGGGAGGAAGCAAACAGAAACAACCCTCGGAAAACTTACAAAACAGACACTACGACTACTTGCCGGGAGGAAGCATACAACGAGCAACCCTCGGGAAACTTATACTACTTAAACTAGACTAACTACTACTAACCAGTAAACTACTTAAACTAGACATGACTTTTACAATCCGCAAGAAAGTAAACATGAGCATCCTACGGAAAACGGACACGCCAACCAAGACTAACCGCAAGGAAATGCACATAGACAGCTTGCGGAATATGATCATACTATATACTCATATAACACAAACCAACCGCACTGCAGAACCGTACGAGCAGTTACTTAACTTTCTTTATTCTCTATGTATACAGGACAACAAAAACGGGACGGCGAGCAGCGAGTGGCGGGCCAGATGCTGATGCTGAACATCCGCAGCCGCCCCCGCCGGAAGAGACCGGCAGCCTTGGAGCCTGCAGCCACGCAGCCGGACACCGCTCCACCTGCCTCACCACCGCCTGGGAGCCCCGGGCGGCCTCTGCCAGATGCAATCCATCTCTGGCGGGGCCCAAAATGTCCACGATCACGTGGACATACCGCGCCGGCCGCGGTCAGTGCTCTTGGCCACAGTGTAAGAATGCTGACGCCAATCACAGAAAGGTGCCACCAAGATGCTGACGAGGATCTGGCGCAGTGACGGTGATGGCAGCGGTGCAAGACTGCAAGTCAGCAAATGCAGCGGCAGCAGCTCCGATTCCGCGGGGAGGCGGCGGCAGTAGCATTGACGTCAATCACTCGTTCTCGCATTGTTGTATAAAAAGACTAATACTTTACTCAATAAACCAGATCGTTACGAACCTTGTAGCGTTCTCATTTCTTCACCTCTCCTCCCGTAGTGGCAAAGACACCTTCAGTCTCAAATGGTGGCGCTGAGTCTGGCTCACCAGCTACGGGAAAATCCTCATACCTAACCTTTGATCCCCCAACCTAGGCTCCCGGCTGCGCCTTTAGGTCTAGAGGCGTAGCTTTCCCTACCGTTAGGCACTACACACGGCTAGGCACACTTTATGCCTGGTGGCTCCGGCTGCCTCACATCCACGCGCCACACGCCTGACACATCACTCCACATTTATTATATATAAGTATATATTCGGGTTAGGCTATAGGGACTTAGGGCCAGTTAGATACACACACCTTATTGGTGGCTAGGTTCGTTTATAGGCTATTCCCCGTATCTTCCCACACTGCAGGGTCGGGACCCCTCTGTCACGACTCTGCGGTGTGTCCACCCTCAGTCGTCTCCTACGATATACCGTTAAGAAATTAGCAAACACAAATCCTTTTTATGAAAAAGAAACTTCTTATACAACATCAGCTGTTTACATATTTCAAATCCCTGATCCGCACTGCACCATATAAGTATTTAAAACGCCCTTTAGTACGAAGTCATTCAAAAAAGCTCGTTTAACTGACTTGATGAAGCTTTTACGACTCATAAAGCTCACGGAGGGTGTCAAGTCGTGAATGTCGAAGCCTCCGTGAATAAAGCCTCATATTTTAAGGTTGCTCTAAATGTATGTTATCATACATATAATTTAGAAATCTATATTCGGTAACTTAAGGTTTTGTTGTAATACGATTTCTTTGCTACTTATAACAATAATAAATTATAATATTTCTAAGACAACGCTATTACAAAGCAAACGCAACAATTAATAATCAACACATCCTGTAAGAGACTATATTTAGTTGACTATATACCATGTAAGAGTCCTTATGTCTATCTGTAACTATCAGATTAAATATTGGTATGATATACACCTGCTACGCTATTGAAGATTATAACTCCAAACTCTTGACATGATCACAAGTAGAGCAGAAGAAAAGCTATAAGTTTAACCATCGGGAATGTAACCCCAAACAGCACTACAATCTTTATACACATAACCCATCCCATCCTACTAGATTTATAAACTATCACTTTCATCTTAACATACTTGTTATTAAACTAAGGTAAACTATCTCTAACAAAAGCTAAACTATTACTCACCTCACCTTAACATTCGCTACTCTATCGCTACAACCATTGACCATCGCACACCGTACCAAAATTCAAAACTATTACTCTCACTTCAAAATTTCGGAGATAGGCACTCAAGCCTTTGACTACGCCACCACAATAAAAAAGGGAGTGTGTATATACAAGTCGTTAAGCGTATATTATGTTACTCTCACTTTAAAAAAATCTACCCTAACCTTAACACCCAGAACAGAACTATAGTATCCCAGTTCACCTTAACACTCGCTACCTATAGCTTTCCATCCCGCGAACAAGTTAAAATGCTAATCCGTCAAAGGTTATAAATAGTCTCGTTGAAGCCTCGGAATTACTAGGCTCTATTACTGCACGTAAGGCGGTAGCTGAGTAGTGGATTAGCATGCCTTGAGGCGACCTATGGTTAATGGTCTCAGATACTCTGGCTGGAACATCATTATGGCCATTTAGTCAAGTCATAGATACTGGCTATTTGCATGTTTAATGCCGCTGAAAGGGTTTTGTTCGATTTTTTTGGTCGACAAGGTGTGTGAATATTTAATATTTTAGCTGTTGAATACAATGGCAGGTTTGCGTCCTAAAATGTCTGAGAATGCATATAAGGAATAACATTACAAAAAATGTGTCATGAATACATTGTCCATGACATTCGGTATTTGCAACTTAGCGCCATACCAAAGACATTTTGTCTCCAAGGTACACTGTACACTCCGAAAGTGATTGAAAGTCGCGAGTTTTTCAAACGTAGTACGTAACGTAGTAACGTGTAGTTTAAGTAAGTAATACTCAGCGGCTAATTGCTTACCAGATACTATTTACGATATCATCTTAACCATCAACAAAAGAAACCTAACTTTATCCTTAATTTGATAGGTGGTCATCAAAAGGACAAGGTACAAAAATCCACAATCTGGGAACTGAATACAGAACCCTCTGTTTCAATATAAGCAACGAGTCAATTACACACACAATACTCACATTCCACTTAACAAATACTATGAATATTTCATCGCGCTAATTCAAACTCCGTGCATAGTAGAATTAACCAGCATCAAATTATAGTTATTGTAATGTTTTGCATACATACATACGTAATTCGAACCAATTCTCGCGGTTGATATTTCAATACTTATTTCGGTTGTCGCGTGCCCCGGCCCATTGAAAGGCGCGTGTTCTCAACATGCATAATTTATATTATTTAAATATGCTCAACTTATGCTATAATGATGGATGTTGGTAAAATGAACGGGTTAATGAGATGTGGCTTCTTTTTTCAATAAGACAAGTGAATAAATTGAATTTTAATATTTGTTATGGTTACGTTTATGATAAACTAAACGGTTGTCTATTATATTAGCTAATGGGTGAATAAATTAGTATATTTTTTTGTTGTTTTATATTACTTTGCATATTCTTTGACAGTTAAGGGATTTTTACTATTTGTCTCTTACTTGACTTTGACGACTAATGTGAAAATGGTTTGAAGATATATCTACCACGTAAGGGCTGATAATCACGACATGTATCATAATCTTCCTACAAACAATTCATACAATCAATACTTTTAATTTAACCCCTCATACTTCTACTCAACAAAGTTGCCATTAACACTGCATTCCCGTCTACATTTCCGAGGCATATTGACGTGAAGGTAAGTACGTTGATTCCGCAGCCATGACTGATTGTAAGCATGCATTGCAGGTTTTATCCATTAATACGATTAATAAGTGGTCTCAACGCTTATTTATGGCCACGAAGCGTCGTTTATTAAGCAAAACTATTTGTTACTTGACACCTTGCTTGACTTGTTTGTGACCTAAGTGGAACTGTGTTACACAGAGTTAGGTTTCTGTGTTGCTCTCGTAAGAGGTGGCAGGGTATAAGGGGTTTTCTAAGCTATCTGTGTTGGTATATTATTTGTACATTTCGTGTTTGCTCTAAACAAAACTAGGTGAAACGTTTTGAAACTTTTAAATACATAAGACTACACCGCTAAAAAATCAGAGGCAATGTGGTCAGTTATATACTCAACATTAATAATTTTTAGAGAGGTTGACAAAATCATATGCTTAATATCTGAAATGAAAATTTTCAATTTGAATTAAATACTTCAAAACTTACGGAATTATATCAAGAATTTAATAGATTATATTATATTATATATAGATTATATTATTTATATTATTTAGATCTTTCTTCAATCTCTGAATTTTTGTGATATTTTCCTCTTTCATAATTTAGTCATATCATACTCTCATATTTTTCACTATACATCTTAGTAACCTTTTACACGCCCATACACCTAGTTTCAATGTTACCTTACATAATAACGGATCCACGTGACATTTAACCTCATATCTCTAAGGTGCTAAATTTCGTATATCTACATCATCTTATTTGATCTTAGTGGCTTTATCGCCAACTTCATCAAATCATAAATAACTCCAATTAGCGAAAATCTACAAACGCATCATAGATATTATTAGGGAAGGGAATGTAGTAAGAGTATTCATACTCATACTCGTACTAATGTGTATCTAACATAAGTATTAGTCAGAAAACATCGTGAGGAAACCTACCTGTTCCCCGAATAGGTAATAGTTAGTGCTTGTAAATGGTGACATAGATTACCTCTTGTCACATTGAGTACTGACAAAATGTGGGTTCGAAAAAGGTGTAAATAGAGTTACCACCTCCGCAATTGCTATAGACACCTGAACCTCTGACTACACCGCAAGGGTTAATGGTCGTGAACGCGTTTTCTTTATTAGTAATGGACTGTATGTATGATGACCCTGTGGTGTTTATAGATTATTTTTGAATTCAGTTCCCGATGTTCTGTAAAAAAGAGGTTATATACAGGGTTCAAATATTAATCAATATTCTCATATTAAATAAAAAGGTAGTTGTTAAAAGTGCCTAAAAGAAAACACATGTGACATTGTCAATCAGAAAAGTTTTTATGTGTATTTATTGTGACTTTATCTTGCTGTCAAAACTTTTACCGGTATATACTCTAAACATGGCCCCATCTCTACCAATCTACGTTTGAAGGCGAACCGTAAATGCATAATAAAAACAAACTAAGTGTTGTAATATGGCTAACTTAGTGCAAGGTTATCATAGCGATAAAACGGCCATAATGTCAAGCCGTAAAGTGGACATCGAAATAAAATGTGTTACGAAATTAATTCACATAACTGGCCATCTGTGAACCTGATATTCAAACTTCAACAATACTGTTTGATACAGTTAGTTTAGTTTTTTTAAAGTACAACATTAAAGGTACTTAATTACTTAGTACTTAAATCTAATTACTTGAACCTAATAACAATAATATAAAACTATAAAATACATACTGGTTTTAATTTGTTTGTATCTGTACTGATCCTGTTTAGCACTTTGTGATAGCACATCCTTTTAAGCACTAATTAGATCTATTCTTTGTATATATTTAATTAAGATGATATGTAAAGCATTTCAAATGATAATCTATACATATAATATTCTTAGATAGGTGGCAGAGGAATAGTCAATGACAAGGATGAAAACCTTGCTATAACCATCATATCACATACCAATGACCACAACGTAAAACAAACTTTCTACAACGTTACTATCATCAAAAGATACTCTTTAATTAAAAGAAACCTCTTTTTTGAGCGACTTTCAAATGTAAGAGCATTTACGCCATCAAAAAACTCAGATGTAGCGATATGACGACATGGAATATACGGGCCACACCGCTTGGTGTCCGTGGGGCCATTAAATGAGCGATTTAATGCATAAAAGCGTAAAATTTTAATTTAATTAATGTAAAGTACTTTTGTTATAATACATAATTGTACAATTTTAAGGTGAGAAAACATACCTATTTTTCGGTATACCTGTAAATCAACAGCTGTTTACGACTATGTGGAATAACATTGAATTTTGGGTCTGCTGTCTCATAAGTAGTAATAAAACCTCAGGGTAATTATCAAAAAATGTTATAAATTTAAGTAGCTAATATTAATAACAATCAAACCACACATGTTTTTTTATGATTTATCAATCATTAAACCAAAACAGACAGAACTACAGTTACATACTGATTTCTTAATTACTTAGGTCATATGTATTGTTGCCAACTCTGAGCGCTCAACATTAATAAGGAAAGTGTCCAGTACACAATAGTACATATAGAAATAAGTGTTAGCTATTTTTTCTAACGCGTATCCCCGCTGGTTTCCTGGTGGCATATTCAATAAAAAGAATGTGCGTACAGATACAATTAAGGCGAATCACTTCGTCACGCCAATTAATTCCTCAGAGTGCAAAAGTTAGCGTTTTTTGCTCGAAAAAGCCGACATGCTTCTTGGGTTGCGAAGGGCTAGCACTCAGTCAAAAGCTTAGCCATTAGTACATAATATGTATATAATAGAATGGGGACAATTGGGCGATGGGTTGGCAACCTGTCACCAATGTTCCACATGTCATCACAACCCTTACTTTTATGCTAAAAAGTGACCTAGGAGATACTAAATCTCTGAGGTATAATATACCCCGAAAGGAATGGAAGGACGTGAATGTATATGTATATTTATGTAATAGAATATGTACATACATACATAGAGTCACTTCCTACCACAGTGGATATAGCCTGGAAGATACAATAATACTTCGATCACTTGAAACTTTACAAACTTTATAAACTTATCGGGATTGTAAAAATGATATTAGTTGCGGATTGCCCACTACCCTAAGGATTCCATGTTACTCTAGTATCTTTTTCTCCTACAAAATAGGAAGCTAAATAGTTAGCTTCTAAACCTATTTAAAACGCGATCTAAGTATAATAGATCTAACACATGACATATTTATATCACTACATAGTATAAAACAAAGTCGCTTTCTCTGTCCCTATGTCCCTTTGTATACTTAAATCTTTGAAAGTACACAACGGATTTTGAAGCAAATTTTTTTAATAGATAGAGTGATTCAAGACAAACGTTTATATGTATAATAACATCCATTAAATTGTATGTATTTGAGCCTAAGATTTATCTATTCATCCACCGTTTCTGCTACGATTCTTTTTCTATTTATTACTTATTCTATTTCTATATATTTCAATATATACTTGAGCCTAGGGGTCCAATAGATTTATCTCACATGTTTCTATTTACATGTCTCTAAATAAATAACACACAATTATCACTACATAGTATAAAACAAAGTCGCTTTCTCTGTCCCTATGTCCCTTTGTATGCTTAAATCTTTGAAACTACGCAACGGCTTTTGATGCGGTTTTTTTAATAGATAGAGTGATTCAAGAGGAAGGTTTATATGTATAATAACATCCATTAAATAGTAGAGTAGGCTATATATTTTATACCCGTGCGAAGCAGGAGCGGGTCACTAGTATACCTACATATATCACTCAATATATATTATATTTAGTAGTATTTGAGCCTAAGATTTATCTATTAATCCAACGTTTCTGCAATGATTCTTTTTTCTATTCATTACTTATTCTATTTCTACATATATTTCAATACATACTTGAGCCTAGGGGTCCAATAGATTCATCTTACATGTTTCTATTTACATGTCTCTAAATAAAACACAATTATTAGTATACAAGTACAAAAACCTTCCAAGGCTACCTCCGATTCAGAGTACCAGCACCACTTTCTCCTCGAAACGGGTTCCTCACTAGACAAGTGGGCCTCACATCTCTAGAGGCCCCATCTAACACCCATAAAGCCCATTAACCGGGGCAGACAGCGTAACCAGGTGCGTAATTAAGAAATACCGAGTTCTCGCGTTTCGGGTTTATATGTTGCTTGGTTATGTAATAATAAAATAAATAAAAAGTTTTGTTAGTAGTATTGGGTGAAAATTTAAAAGATACCTTTACGTACATAAATCTGTATTTTAGGGTGTTAGAATTTAGTATTTAGCTACTAAGTTTGAATTCCGTTAGTTAGTGTTAATCAAAAACATATTCATAATAGCTAGTTTTTCTACAGAGTAGATAAAGATCAGAAATCCTTATATATATTGACTATGGACGTTACAGTTCCTTAGCTTTTTAAACATCCATGCACCTCAATTTACGTACTCGGTGGTTTTAAGTACTCTTAACATCATTATTAATAGTGAAAAACAATAGGGTAATTGAACCAAAAGGTGTTTCTTAATATTTTCGCTGCTTACCCATTTGAAGATTACAGTCGTATGTATATCATACCTACATACTTATCTAAATATACATGTCACTAAGACGAAAGTGTTCTAATAACAAGAAGGTATCCTTGATCTCTGCCCACCCCGTTACCAGTTAACAGGCTGCGTATTTTATGTTAGTAGTTAGACAATTTGTCGGGTACATTAATCAGTACTTAACAATGTTGAGCCAACCTTGACTATACTTATCTTATTACTACTTCAAGAGTCACAATTTTCGAAAACCAGTCTAAAATCTCAAGTCTTCCTTCGGATTTTACAAAGAAGACGGGTCTATATTATATGGTTGTGTATGTTGTGTTGCTTGCGAATAGGCAAAGATATATCCTTGATTGAAGCTAAAACTAGAAATGTACTGCGCTTATGAAGACTTAAATAACTTGCATAAACACGACTATTATTACAGAAGAGGTGTACAGACATAATACGCATAGCATACACGCAAGTGAATAAGATCTATTATATACCAATTTAGATTTATAATTGTTATATAGACACGTCCATACTCAAGTCTCTATTTCTTTTTCAGGGTATATCTCATGTGTCCGTTAATTATTATCATGTAATATTAGTAAGAAGCTACTATATCATCGTCTAATAGATTCCATTTAGTCTCAATTTGATTGGAATTTCGACTCATTTAGCAATTTATTGGTAAAAAATCAGGTAGTTAGAACTCTATTACATTCACGATATACTTATATATAAATATCAATCATCAAATGGGCATCCATGATCTCTGCCTACCCCTTCGTAGAGAAACGAACACGATATGTATGTATGTACATTAATCACCCCTTACTCTAGATACAGAATTAAGGCAGCTAGTTACACTATAAAAATACCAAACCATCAATCACATGAGCAAGTATGTGGTCTTCAACACAGACAAAGATTAAAATCTGAACAGAATGGTCGTCATTAAGCAGATAACAGAAACTGTCAGGGAATAATCGCAGATCGCATCTGCCCGAAGATTAATATCGATAGTTGTTTTACTGTTTGATTCCCGTTCGACTAGTAGTTGTAAGCTTAGTTGTATAAAGTTATTGTATGCTTAAAGTATGGATAGAATCTTGGAGACATGAGGTTTCTTAGGGCTTCTTTAGCATATTTATTTGTAAATATTGGGGTTCTAAGGTCATTCATACATACAAACATTTCACGCCGATTCCCTACAGAGGGGTGAGCAGAGATCCAGGATCTCTATTTGTCTCGATTCTGATAATCTTTCGCTTCATAGACACACCTCCTTTTAAATATTCAATCCTGTTCATATGAAATATCAATGATAGCTTGATTAGTCATAACACAATTAACTAAATTAAGCAAGCACGGAACCTACCCTGTTATAACTAGACATAAAATGTTAAGTAAATATGGGGTCATAAGGGATCTTGCCCATCGCCTGCAAGAGTCCAGTGGGGATTGCAGGGCTGGTAGCTTCCTCCGCCAGAGAATTAGTCTGGCTATTCAGAGGGGGAATGCTGCCAGCATATTGGGCACTCTGCGCTCCAATGACAGCGACAATTTTTTAGACATATTTAATTTATAGTTAATTTATTTTAATTAGTTTTAAGTTTGTAAATATTTTGTTAGTTTTAATTCCTTGTTTTATTGTATATAACTTAATTTGAATTTATGAATAAATGATCTGTATACTATTTATATTAAACGTATGACACTGTCAAAGTCACAGTAAAAAAAAAGTAAATATATGTTTAATATTAATATATGTGAGTGAAGTGGAAAGGCGGTTACGTGGGGGCCGACCCAATAAGACATGACAGTCAGATAAATGCTATATTGAAAAAGGGTGACGTTAGGAGTATCTATAACCTCCGAGTGTGTATGAGAAGATATGTTAGTGTCAATGAAGCGAAAGTGGTCTGTCAGGATCGGGACAAATGGGGATCCGTGATCTCTGTCTACCCCTCTACAGGGAATCAGGCGTGATGTGTATGTACGAAATGTTAAGACTAATGTGTTTTCATCTTACATTTTATGAGGGGCTTCTAAGGTTAATATTTACTTAATATTTGAGCATCCATAGAGTTGAATGTTAGTCTGAAATTCAAGCTAAACTTGACGTAACGATCTTCGGATCAATTGCTTCGTACCGCTGTATAGACGTATGAACATGAGTTAATACATACATAACATAACATACATAAACATACGCTTCACGACTTGTGTATACACACTCCCTTTTTTATTATGGCGGGGTAGTCAGAGGCCCGAATGCCCAGCTCCGAAATTTCGAAGGCATGTTAGGTATGGGTCATTCGAAGCCCGCGTATTACTTGATAGACAGCACCCAACGTGATAGGTAGTGAACCGTATCGCCGTATATAGGCACTGACTATTACCTATCCTGAGAGATAGGTTTTTAGTACATACGTATGTTTCCGTTATAAGATAACATTCAGACAACCATTGATGTCCTAGTTATCTTATCCGAGATAAAAATTAAGGCCTTTATCCGCAAAATGACAAGACGAACGCACTTAAACCTTCACACAACCATTGTAACAAGACCCTTAGCTTCATACAAATGCTGGTTAACCAGGGTTCATGTTACCTTTGACGCGCGTCAGTATATCCGCAGATGTCAATTAAAAATAAAGTGAACTACACACTGCGGTTATATTGTGTAGCTGTTGTCAAACGGGTTACATTAGAGCTTATCTATCGGTTCATTAACTCTATGGGAAGAGCTGAGTTAATTAAGTATTAAGTTTTATATACATATGCTACGAAACCGTTAACCCACTTAGTACTGAATGATCATCATATAATATAATATTGTAGGACACTATTACGCTAATTGAACTAGCCCCTTGCTAAGTTAATTTATGACTTTAGTTAAGTGTTAAGTCAACGTATATTTAAGACATATGTACTTATTATAGACAGATAAATACACATTATATAGTATTTGTAATCAATGACCGGGAATCGGACCCGGGACCTCACGATTAATTTCCAGGTGGTGAAACGTTGGCGCCACACTATCCAAAAAGACATACAGGTTTCTTCTTGATATTTAGCATCTCTCTTAGGCGCGTTATATTGATAATCCTTAAAAGAGATGGACATTACCCTTGAATTCGTTTTTCTTAACATTAATGTTATATGTTTGTACAATCGGTGATGAGTTAATAGCATATACATACATACATACACATCACGCCTGATTCCCTGTAGAAGCGTGTGTCCTAGTAATTTTAAATAATGTTTTGTTCAGGTAATTGTTTCTAATTACGAGGAATCAATTCAAGTAGGAGGTTAAATACAGCCTTTTAACTAGACGTTTGAACCCACACTTCAATGGCACATCCCACAAAACTACAAAATACAAATGTTTAATAAAGCAAGGGACTTACAAATAATATAACCAGCCATGTTTTAATACTTCTTGTTAAGGAGATTTTAAGTAATCCCAGCGACTGAGCATCGCCTTATTGAAATATTCCGTTAGTATAACCCAAACTGACTAAGTCACAGATGGCCTTTGATTCTTTCTGGTTGTAGCAGACGAAATCTAAAATCTTCTGTTGTTGATGTTAAAACGTTTGTCTGAATTGGGAGATATGGTGATCCGTGATGTCTGATTACCCCTCTGTAGACGGTCGTATATGTTTACAAGTATGTCCACCTTTTTGAAGATTACAAGCTTGTATATGTATACAAAGTAGGTATTATCCGATTGCGTAAACAACGTAATTGTCATGTCAGGAGTGACATAAAAATTAATGTTTTACTGACGTCAGTATAAACAAAAACCCGTTTTAGGCTTGCGAAAAAAGTCGACTTGGATATACTATGCTATTAGGAACTTTATTGTGAGCTTAGAGCCATTTAAGATATGCTAGTACATACATACACATCACGCCTGATTCCCTGTAGAGGGCTAGGCAGAGATCACAGATCCCATCGGCCCTGATCCTGACAAACCACTTTCGCTTCATTGAGTCGCATACAGACTCAGCGGTTATAGGTACTTCTAACGTCACAATATTTCAATATGGCGTCTAACCTGACTGTCATATGTCTTATTGAGCTTGCCCCTGCGTAACCGCTCAAAACATATGCTAGTCTTGGACGATAACAAATAACTAGCTGTCATTCTTCTCGGTATGTCGTAGAAGGCGACATGGGGAATAACATGGGATAACCTGGCGCACTGTCACATTTACTACATTATGGTAAAGTTCATAACCCATTTAGTTATGTTAATGGTAACCAAGGAGATATTAGGTACCCTGTATTATGTGCTCTCTTAACGGAATTAAAGCAGTCTGATATTAGATTCACGACTGTTACTTTTTAAGATGCAAGTTTTGAGTAACCTTAACATGTTATTACGAACTACATATATACTCATTTAATGAATGTACTCATTGCACATTAGCCCAATTTTCATTCCATTTACTTAAATCTCTTAGTTAAGTCTTTTACATATGAATGAAAGACAATCTTACAATAATAATTTTGTAGGACACTATTACACCAATTGAACTAGCCAATTCCTACGTTCATTTAGAACTTGTGTTAAGGGTAATCAATGTACATAAATCTAAGAAATATCTTATAGCATATATGAGTGTCAACAACCAGCCTGTAAACCAAAAAAAACTTTAGTTCTCAACTCTACCTCCAACGGGAATCGAACTAAGTACCCTAATGTTATATATGATACTTCTACTAGCACACTTTAGACCTCTTTGTCGCAATCACGCCCAAATTGAGTTAGGTACGATTGATTTAAGGTTATGAGACAAATGGTACAAATGTTATGGTCGAGGTATGGCCGGCCTCTGACCATATGTTTTGTCGCCCACAGCTTAGATAAGGTGGCGTTCACACTGGAGAATTAGTTTATATTATGATTTTAAATGTACCTATAGCCCCCGAGTATAAAGAGGTGTATGAACAGAAAACGAAAATGGTTTGTGTGCAAGTTTATCTATACCTTTGTAGGCAGAGAGGCGTTGTGTATATGTATTATTACATAGGAGAAATATTGACTTATCACAATGGAAAATTGACTTTCGCTTCATTTTACTGAATAGTTCTGATTTCTTTGAATTTAAATCTTGGTTTTTTTGAGCAGATCAGTATCACAAATGTACATACATATGCGTCATACCTTATTATGTCTCTTAAAAAAAATTTTACGTTCGTATGACAAAACCAAATCACAACAAAAAGCATTAGAGCAGCAAGCTACTCGTATATAACAACTAGTAACATACTACCTATACCATCAATCATCGTGTAAATAGACAATATACATCACGCCCGTTTTCCTATGACGTAAAAAGAGATTTCATATCCCTTTCGTCTAAAAATTTCGATTCATTGACATCCCGACACCTCATTCACCCGGCGGTCATAGGTACCTCTAACGTCACCCTTATTCAATATTTTGCCTACCTAGCTGTCATATATGTTATTATATTACACATTATACTGTACCCAATAACATTTATATGACATATTATTCTATGTTCATACTATCCAAAAGCATCCATTCATAGCATCCAGCAACTACAAGTTGTCACCAATCTGCACAAGCCCTATCCGAGATATCTATTAACCGGACATCAGCAAGCGACAAACTTGCTCAGCGACTTGTTCGATCAAATGGTTTTTGTGTAACCTTTTCCCATTGGCACATAGACAAAAGTTGAGACAATCTGGGCCTTCAAACTAGCTGTCTTTCTTTACGTATAATTGGGAGTACTTATATGAGGAAATGAAATCTGTTGGACGGATACAGGCTAGAATATCGTAACAAGTGGGTATGCTAAAGGGCATTGAAGAAATATTATATGTGCGAAATTCTATCTTGTTCAGAAAGAGATACAAACAAAAAATGACCATATTTGAGCAGATAATGTAACTATATTAAACCTAGTGTTGTGTTATATTAAAGTTTTATATTGCTTGAAGTGAGAAGAACTTTTTCTGTTTTGTAGCGACATTCTATCGAAATGTGACAGAGACAACAACCAAAGTTTTGTACGTCCCTAAGGGTATAAATACATACATATAAATCACATCATTTAATCTTTGACAGGGTAGATAGAGCCTAGAATACAATAATATCCCCTCGGTTTTGTACGTTCATGTTCGTCTCTAAGAAGTCAAAAATAAAAGCATGTATGTGTATGATAGTAAATTAAATAAAATTTCACTCATACTCTTGAGCAAAGTCAATCACCGTTAGGCGACGGGCTCCCGTGTAAAGAATGTACACACTACACTGATTTCGGCCATCCACGTTTGGGCAAACACTTCATAGCAACTCGGTGAATGAAGTAAGGAACTGTAAATGAAGGATTTTTTTTGAATTTTGTCTATAGAAAAGGACTGACTACTATCATAATAAATGGATAAATAATATCATAATAAATAAAAATAACATTGAGATGTAAGATTATCAAAAGGGAAGTTATATTTCAAAAGCAATAAAAATATAAAAATAACAAACTTACAAAAACGTGTCTTTAGGGTAAAATATAATATATCAGCTTTAAATTCTAGATGGGTTAATATCTCTTGCCCTAATGGCAATTACACTTTCATTAATTAGATTCTAACTAACTTCTAACTTGCCAGATTACCCTAAGCACAATATTTCCTTTACATTTCTATGCCCTACGTTATTTTATTTTGTATGTAGACATAGAGATCATCATTTTCACATCCACACTTCATCCACCAAATTCGTAGTGGTCAACAATACTCACTTAGATGTGTGAATGATCGCATCTATTTGCTGATCTGTCCACGGATGCTGTTAAGGTGTATGAACAGTTAGATGATGTAATTGTCATGTTAGTAAACAATGGCTCGCTCACTACTGCCATTTTTAAATACGCACTCAAGCACATACTTTGAAAACTATTGTCTTCACTACTACGTGCTTTTGGGAAATAAGTGTGAGTTTCTATGTATTAGGTTAAGTGCTCTATCTAGTTCTCTATCATAGTTAATAGATATATTGAAAAAAAGTGATGATGTACGCTTGTGTATGTATGTAGCTTAGAAGAACATGTATGAGAAGTCTAATGGACGTGCCGTACGTCAGAATCGTTCCGGGTGGTGGGCGATAGTCTCTGCCTAGTCCCTTAGGAACGTAGAGGCGTGATTATATATTCAATGTCTATAATAATGCATCTGTTTACCAATAGGTTCTAGCACCAAGTTAGGTTTAACCTTAGAGCTCGATATCTATTTAAAATCACCTATATTCCCATCAGCTGTATTTCCCAAACTTAAACTAACACTATAAATTGAATATAACGTTTTTAGAGGTTCTCAAGCATCATTACGGAGCTTTTAAAATGCGCCATCTATACATAAATCAGAGGAACGATTCTGGTGCCATAAAAGTCGGGTGACAAGGCCTTAGCTTAGAGAACATGGATCGGAGTAGACGCGGCCGTCACTAACGATTTAACCAATGAGTAGGTACGGTGTAACTGTGTAATGGAATTCAAAATTTGTTTGTAATGGGTTTTACATTCACTTATTTATATACATATTTGTTTGTTGTAAATAATTTGTCCCTTTTGAAGTATTTACACGATCTTTTAGTGTGGTTGTCCAGACTGTATATCTGGAATATTATGGCAGCAGATATCAAGCATTTCAAACACACTAAAAAGTGATATCATCGTATCTCCAAGGTTATGTCCACTATCAAAAGGATTAAAGGACGTGAATGTATATGTTTGTGTCTAAAATATTCTGTTTTTGCTACACAGAATCTAGGCTCCTAACCTAGGACTAGTCCTTTCTGAGTTATTAAATTATTTTACGAACATACAAGTAACGTGCTATGCATTTTGACATAGTTAGAACTTAAAAGAACTGCCAAAAGTCTGAATATTGCATCACATTCTTCTTCGACCACCCAAAGATTATTTTTCACCAGTTCACGACAGTTCGTGAACCATTTTTGTCCACCGACACGGATTACGGACTACTAATCTAGAGGGCTAAGTATGCTTCCACTATTCCAAATAGAATGTAGGCTATTTCACTGAAACCCACGTAACTATCTTATGCAATGGGCTATCGTCCAAAATCAGTCGGTACTCTACACTAAAGTTTCTAGTGATGGCCAATAAACTACATGAGCCGATTAGAGTTTCGTATCGATTTAACGATGTCACGGTCGGTAATCGAGAATTCTTTCAAAACGTGAAATTTATGTTTATTGTCCATTTTGCTCGTCTAAGTAAATAAATTATGTTACGGCACACGTCGGGTCCTTGAATTCGATATTTTACGACGATTTTTTTCATCGAAATATTCGCTAAATTTTATTCGGTTATCCGTGTCGTTTGGATGACTCTAATCTACTAGTTTATGGCCGCTGTGACTTTAAGAGTTAATATAGGTGTCGCCATTTTAAGTGCTTGCCTAAAACCTAGGTTTATAGCCTTCAGTATAACCAATTATATTATGCTTATTTTATTTTAATGGCAGTTAAAACTAAAGATAGAATAAGTAATCATAATAAATTAAAGGGTATAACTACAAGCTACCTATACTTTTAAAGAAGGCACTAATATGCTATGAAGACTTAAATACAGAATATTAATTTGTATGATTCTTATCTAGAAGTGGAATGTACCAAAATATGTAACATCCTACTCAGAGTATCGCAAAACGAGAAGCGACTGTAGACTAGGAAGTTATTTAGTAATTTCATTCGCAGAAACTTACTTTACTTTATTAATATGCCTATACATATGTCAGAAAGATCCATGATTCATTTAATAAACCAGCAACTTAGATATAATAACTTCTCTGGACTTACTCAAATGTTTCGGTTATACCACTATACAACTAAAGTAGCATAATATCATAACAGAACTGACATAAATCTAACTGTAACTAAACCAGGACTTAGCTTCACGCTAAATCTCATCGTAACTATACAAGGGCTTAGCAGTACCCAAATACCTCCACAAAACCCCGATTGACCATCCCAATCCTACGGCGACTAATCGAAACGCTTAGGTGACAATAAAAACAAAAAGCCGCGGCGACAAGTGTTGTAAAAACAAAACAAACCTGATTTTTAAGTGCCCATGATTCCCGCGTAGGCCTATTTAACCAGCCTCTTCTAAATACAGGCAAATAAATATCCGACCGTGTGGGAGACGGGAAATGTCGGATTCTGTACGTACCTTAGCCCGCGGCGATGGTCGAGACCAAAATGTTTAAGAGACATCTGACATGGAGCTTTGAGTTGCAGTACGGACTCGGGACCACCGTTATTGAAAAGGATTGAGTTTGTCAAAAACGTGTTTAAGCACATGGTCAGTGTTTTACTTCGGTGGTCAGGTTCTTTACTTTTTATACAAGCTGACTATTAGGTATCCAGGTAGGTACGTAGGTTTATTTGTGATGTCTGTTCTCATAAAAATATATCCAGTTGCTGTCTCCAGATAGTTTTGTTAAACATAGCTGATTGAAAGAAAACCGCTGCCTCAACGTAGCAGCGGCCGATGTTATGTTATGCACAAGTAATGTAATCATGATTTGATATTGGGAAGCTTGCCTCCTTTTCAATACAAAACTTCGGCAGCACCCATAATGCTGTGCTTCAATAACACTATTAATGCTGACTATCTAGTTCTATATATCTTCGATATACAGACCACTTACTCCACTATCTCGGCGATTAACACTCAAACCTCTGACCCCGCAAGTATAACGGTCTTCTTATGTGTATTTAATAGACCATACTTATATTTACCTTCTTCAATCGTTTACAATGTAGGTAGGAACTTGATTACACATCTCCTTAGTAATATTAAGTGTAATCACGAGTAACGCTACTATAGTATTAGAATATATCTGCCATTCTATTAACCCCTAATCCCTTAATCACTTTTTTACGATACCAATAAGGCAGCTAGATCATTCTTTAACATCCCAAATTATCACGGCCCATTCTCATACGACGCGTTCAACCACAATGAACTCGCTGACCAAACAGCGGTACGTAAAACAAACAGCGTATATTTGGTCACAAGTAACTCAAATAATAGGCCAATGATGCGAGGTGTCACCAGCGGGTGCCGCAGAAGCCTTAAAACAAAGTGCAGCCTTCGTTACATATTTGGTCAGAATGTTTGTTGAAGCTGTTGCTAAGATACCGGGAATCGTTTGGGAATATACTGTTTGGTTTTGACGTTTGGGAGTTGGGTTAGTAGCTGCTTTTCTTAGTGTAGTTTGGGTTCAGTGTATGTATATGATACTCGTAAGATGGTGATTTGATATGCTTTTGGGTGATACACGGGTTATTTGTAAAAATATACTTGAATTTCTTACGTTTTTATCCGTCAGAACGATCAATAGAATGTTATAATCTGCTCTACTATGTACTACTATCTCTACTCTTTTAGGAATCAGTTACATGAATATTATGAGTATAAGTTAGTAATATATTATGTCAATTTACTATACAAAACTTGAATCAATGACTATCAACCGACAATATAAGCTGATTACACTACATCCAGTCCCAACTAACAAAAGAGTAAACCGCCTATTTACCTCCAAACTCCTTTGAACAAATTCCTAGACTCGATAACATCTTATCGATAAATACCTCACTAGGCCCAAACATCGATAATAAAGTCAACACTACGCTTTGTTCAAAGAGCCACTGCTGGAAAGCGGGACGGAGATATTAAAACAATAGAGATGGGCAAACATGACACCTTGATGTAAAAATAGTAGTCAAACTTTTCTATAGTATACTTTAGGTTCACGTATATTTAGTCACGTTCTTTAATTTAAGTGGATATACATTCATACATACATATACATCACGCCTGATTCCCTGTAGAGGAGTAGGTAGAAATCACAGATCCCCATTTGTCCCGATCCTGACAGACCACTTTCACTTCATTGACACTTATACATCTTCTCAGACACTCTCGGCGGTTATAGGTACTCCTATCATCACCCTTTTTCAATATAGCGTTTATAGGACTGTCATATGTCTTATTATATGGAAATACGTATGTGGCTATAATAGGAGGCATAGTCTTCTAGGTCACTTTTAACTTAACAATCAGGTTGCCAGCCCTTTGCAAGATAAAGTCAATGAAAATATCTATTCCTTAGTCATATTAATGCCTATATGTAAAGATACATATAACGTAATATCTTATTGGTCACATTTAGATTAACTATTGAGATTCGTATGATATGAATACGTTAATCTAATATAGATAGCAGCAAGCCAATTGCCATATGGATTTTATTGACCCTATCTCTTAGTCATCTCCTACAACCTTCTCTAATTTAGAGAAGCATGTATCTATGGGCCCATACTATCTTTTCTGACACCTTTTAACAATCGAGATTGCCCAATGGTAATCAATGCAATCATTGATATGATACATTAATGACTTGATATACCTTAATGACAGATCGCTATTCTATCGCCCAATTGATCCAATGACCCCTACTATCTAAAACCAGGCCACCATTCGTCCTTTTAACGCCTTCCACGACATATCACGGAAAGAAAGGTAGCTAGTTTATTGACGTCACTTGCACGTAACATAAAAACGCAATGGTCAACCGAGCAACGAACCCGGGACAGGTGTGGTCAATCGCATGACACCCCGTGCACTTCCCTAACGGTATCAGTTACATACTGGGAAGGTCAGCTTTTAATGACAGTGCGGGTCTGGTATTTTAAACGGTAACTAGCTAGGTTAGTATGGTTTATGACAAATGTGACAAAATGGTACTGGATTGTTTGTAATCTATGATAAGCTAGCATGATATATGGTCTTAAAAATGAAATACATATGTATGTAGTTTAAATTAGCTGTTATAGTGTCTAAGAGCTGCCTTTGAGGCTTTATCTGCTTTTATTTCTTTACATAAATAGGCGTGACTTCCATTTATTTGTATCTAGATTTATAAAGTATATACCAACTTGAATAAAAAACTTATTGATCCTATAAAACAAGTATGGTTTAATAAATTCCGGGATTACTATGGAGAAAAACGTTTGAATAATTTCCGCCTAACCATAAAGGGTGGTATATAAAACCGTTGTATATATTGTAATCTATAAAAAGGTAACGTCACTATCTGACTTCGTATAACCATAGTATAAAGAAAGGTACTGACCCTTTAAAGATCACCTGACCTATTGGTTCCAATTTACAACTTCCTTTTAGTTGACAAAACAATTATCGAGTCATTCGATGTCTAAAGGTTATCGATCTCACACACGATGTATCGAATTACTGTGAACTAGCTTTTCAATGGTTGACCGCTGGTCAGTTTGAACTGTCACTTTGACATTTCTATTGTCAAGTGTAACGGCAGTGCATTGCATTAAAATCTATGTATTATTTATCCTTTAATGTGGTAACTGAAAATAAACTAAGTGGTAAATGCATAAATATATTTGATCTAAAATTGCGATAAATTTAGGTATACGCATAGATCTATGTTAGTCTGGTACATAAATATAATGCCACTTGGTTGCTATTATTATGTGTATATTAAAAAATACTACGGTGAGGGAAAACATCATGCGGAAACCTACCTGTTCCCCGAACAGGTAATAGTGCTTGTAAAATGGCGACATGGCTTACCACTTGTCACATTGAGCACTGACTATCTGGTTAACACGTGGGTTCGAGGTGGCCATAGAATTACTACCATCGCATTACGGAGACGGGCACCTGAACCTCTGACTACCCCGAAAGGGTTATAGTCGTAAAAAGCGGTTGTCTTTGTTGTCTATATTAAAAGACTTTCTAAGGACCTCT
>JAMBLF010001638.1:0-50728 GCA_030578115.1 Leucoptera coffeella
AAGCTGAAGGGTGCCACTTGCGCTGGCCCGTGGCACGTAGGCCGGTCGCGTCTGTCGTAGAACCGACGACCGTTGGAGCAAAGCGGGTCTCAAACGGCGAACTCGCCTCGGTTAACGTAGTTTTGGAAGCCTCCCTGCTAGATGGACCAATAACCTGAAAGAGGTCGCAGGTAGTGGTTGGCTTCAGGCCACGAGTGATCGTGTTATGTGGCGTAACATTGGGGAGGACTTCTTCCAGCAGTGGACGGACTGATTGATTGAGTTCAGCTAAGCTGCATCACTGATTTGAACCTGTCACGGGTGCTCATCTCGGTATCTCCCGTGTACAAGGTGACTAACAAAGTGCCTTCCCCAATAGGGCTGATGGTCGCGGAGTGCATGACGTGTGATACCAATGGATGGCGGCATGGCTACTGAGAAGCCGGCTGCACCTTGGAGCTACTGCCACGGGGTGGGCGCCTGAATGGATGTGCTTTGCTACATCATTTAGTCAGTCATTACTCATAACATAAACACAGGATACGCGTCACGAATTGTGTGAACACAATCCCTTCCCTTTTTATTGTAGCGGGGTAGTAAGAGGCTTGAATGCCCATCTCCGATATTTCAAAGGCATGTTAGGTATAAACCCGCATTTTACGATGTAGACCAGGGCTGTCCAAACCACTGCCCGCGGTTTAGATTACTGCGGCCCATTGAACCTTTTTAACCGACTTAAAAAAAAAGTTTGGTTCGGGTACACCAACTACAAAGAGATCTGTACCCACTGCATATAATAATACGGCCCACCAATGTATTTAGTCTTTTTTATTAGCCCTGGGTCCCATCTAGTTTGGACACCCCTGATGTAGACAGCAGCCTACGTGATAGGTAGTGAACCGTATCGCCGTATACAGGCACTGGCCTATATAATACCTATCCCGAAGGAAAGGCAGGTTTCCACATGATGTTGTCAGATGAGCGTCAGCGACTGTAAATCAGGCACGTAAATGAACATCCAATATTTCAATTTCTTTCATTGGTACATGCCAGAGCCGGGATTCGAAGCTAGGACCTCTAGTGAGAAGTCAATGTTGTTACCCACTTGGCTACAGCCGCTACTCATTACTCAATGTGAAATAAAATACATTTCTATATGAACATTCTTTTATTTACAATAATATATTAATATATCTCTGTATTATTCTTTAATTGTTAAATTTAAATCAGTTCACACAAAGATTTGTTATCGGTTAGGTTGTGGCGGCTCCCGCAGCTGCAGCGGACGAAGATAAGACCTCACTTTGCTTCTCGTGACCAATTCCAGATTAATACCGATTTATTATTAGTGTGAGCTATTGAATTACAAATTATTCCAGCATATATACTTCCACTATCCTATTTATTTTGCTATTAGTTTAGGGATACTAATATTAGTGTTTGCATACGTTTGTGTACTATAAAAATACTTGGCAGTTCTGGTTCCATTACAAAAGTGAGATCTCACTTACGAATAATTAATGATCCTACATGAATATTAGTTACACACGAATCATCAAATTAGTAAAATGAAATCTAATTGAAATTAAGTAGAAAATACTTAGAAATTCTATCTTATCAATGCATTTTAAATAAATATTTAAGTAAGGTAATTTATTAATACCCAAATAGAAATGACTTATTATTATATTCGTTTAACAATCAGTTTAAAGTCTGCAACATATTCTAAAAATATTTATATTCAATGAGAATTAATAACTTTAACGTGTTCCACAATTTCACCTAATGATCTGCGAAAGTTCAAGATAATATCAACCGACTTTAACGATACCGAAATAGTTCTCCCTCTCTTGTTAATGTAACACTAATGAATAAAAAATTAAATTGAAGTCTTTCGACGAAGTTTTCTTTTTGCCACCATTAACAAAAGAAGAGCAATGATTCAATTAAATCGTTTCCCTCCAATAACAAATCTTATTTAGAATTATAATTTTTATTACTATTAACGTTTTATATCAAAAAATAATCTGTCAATATAATTTTCTAATAAACATATCTCTAATTTGTGTTTTTGTTTATACCAATATTTGTTCAGTAACATTTATTGCTTCTTTGTTTCCAGAAACGCAATAGAGTGCCAGCCATGCCGACCCTGAGACAGAGGGCGGCGCGGAGGCCAAGCGCCCAGCGCCACTTGCAGGCATTCACCGACACATTAAATAACTACGCAGGCACTATTTGTTAAAAGTGTTAAGAATAACGACTACTAGTATCTTATCTACAATACTACGTAACAGGAAGAGTTAAATTTAGATTTCACTAACACAAGTCACGAGAACTAAAGAAAATTGCGAGTAGACATTGGTACTCCAACTCTCTATCACATGGTCAAATATTTGGCAGCGGCGCAGTCCCTCGTACTCGAACGCCGCCAGGAGTTCTAACCTAGAACTAGCCAAGCTGACGAATGCCCTAACACAGTCGATCAAACATAAGTATTATAAATAAAAGAACTTGACATACCACCAACATTTTGCTAATTTAACTAAAATCTACAATCGTTATCACAAGAGTTACTTGTTTTAGTTAGTTCTGAAAGATACAGATAACATTCAAATGGCCCGTGGACGCAGCGCTGCGCAGGTGGCGCCTTCCACAGCCATCGAGCCATTCGTCTGTTCCAGAGCACACTCACATAAATAATACAATTAGGTCAGACCAAATCTACTCGTTGCATCTCTATAAGTACTATGGACAAACACATTGAAGAAACACTAGCCTAAGCTGTTACAAATAAATCTAAATTGAATCACAATGGCTTAGTTGGGGCTGCAATATTTCGCGTCTGGGGGCTGAAAAGCCATCTCTGACTAGCTGAACTCACACCCAAATAATTTATTTCACTCAGTACTCCCAATAAAGATGTAATCTCGGAACCAGCAAAATTCGATATTATTAATTATACTATTTACTTAATCATCGAATAGTTTTTTCTCTATTCAAAGTTTTTATGGTAATCGTCTCATTAATACTAATACTTTAATAAAATCTTTCATTTCTTGCCTTTTACGAGAATTTTTTTCTCACATCCACCAATAATTTTACCAAACACACGTTACTCAATTTGGGTACCAAAGGAGATATGATTTAGAAATGACGCCTTGGTTATTTTAAATTTTCGCCACCTAGATATTGATTGTTATCAGACACTTGAGAAAGCTCTAAGGCATGTGAATGGTGTAGCCAATGGCGTCCGCGTGCGCCTCTGGAGATCACGTGAGCTTGCAGGAGGGCAGGCGGCCGCAGGAGGAGTGCCAGCGCTTCTTCCTCCGCGAGGCCTCTCCGTCGGACAGCTCGGCCGTGCTCAGGGTGCGCGAGCCAGAGTTCTCTGCAACCAAAACGACCAGTCAGAGCCATCGCCCCGCAGATGCCATCGCGGAGCTGCCGCTGGAACAGGCAAGCGTCCTCTCCTTGGTTAGTTTCCCTATTCGTACTCTAATATAATTCAGTTTCATGCTCTGCATTATGTATTTGTCCTTGCAACAATGTTGGTTAAGCTGGAATAACTTTGAGGTTTATTAGGGTTAAATGATTCAAACTCGGCCGTCTTTAAGCTGCAAGGGAAGGGCTCACACCCTTCCTCTTGGAATGGTCAGGAGGTGGGTTATTCGCTGGCATTAGTGGGGGTGACGAGTGGAGTGGGAGCTAGCGTGAGGGAAGCGCGGGAGGGGAGGGCACGCCATGCCACCCACCTAGTGCAGGGCGCACATGCGCTCGCAGCTGATGCCGCCGCCCGAGGCCCCCTCCTCCTCTGAAAGTGAGAGAGTCCATTGAGGCCGAAGCCTATTCCTCGTCTCGCCAAGTGCCTTTTCCAACATGAGGATGGTTTACATTTGGATACGATTACTGTGTATGTCCTTCCTGGTGCCGGCTCTTTCGAGAGATGGACCCAGCTGCCACTAAATGTTGCTTGAGTTGATAAAGACTTAGTGAAATAAGTTAACAATGTTATATATTTTAATCCATTTGGTATACATATATAATCACGCCTTTACGTCCTTGACGAGAAAGACAGAGACCTGATGAACCCCATTGACCTTAACATGCATGCTTTTCTGATATTCAAGCTTCATACACCTGCCTCAATAAGAATATCTCTAATTAGATTTTTTTATGTTCACGGCCTACAGAGTCCAACTTTATGTTGCACTTGGGCTCTATACATTCCTTTCGTAACCCTCCTTTCACCTTTATGAGCCCAAACCACGAAGCATAGCTTTCTCTATATGCTTCACTACATCTTCTCTCATACCACAACGTTCACGATTCACACTATTCCGTACTCTAGTACAGAATCTTACATTACACATTTTCCTGAGGGACCTCATATCTGCCGCATTCATTCTGTTTTCGAGATTCTTCTGCTAAAGCACACTCACTAGCACACACCAGTGTAGGGACCACGACAGCTTTATTAATAGCCATTCGTACTCTTTCCGACATCATACCGGTCACAACCCCATTCATCGCGTGGCCCTTCTTCACTTCTTTATAATATCACATTTATCATGTCTGTCACTATCATGTAAAGACACTTACCAAATACACAAAATCTCTCACTTGATTCACTTCCTTACCATCCACTTAAATTGTAACCTCTTTCAAATCACAAATACATTTCCATATTGAGTGCAGGCTATTGAACAAGTGTGTGTGTGTGTGGGGGGGGGGGGCTGACCGTTGGTGAAGTTCCGCTCGTGGAAGTAGTCCTGGGGCGAGTTGTAGTGCTTCTCCACGAGGTAGGGCAGCACCGTGGAGCAGTGCAGCTCGTCCGAGCGCCGCGAGCGCACCGCCGCCCGCACCTCGTCGGTGGGCGGCGCGCTCTGCACCCAGCTGTGGCGGCGGATCTGGTCGATGGAGGGCCTGCGCTGCGGGTCCCGCTGCAGCATGAGCCTTAGCAGCGCGCCCAGCGAGGGGCCGAGGTGCGCGGGGGGCGGCGCCGGCTCCTGCCGCCCGATGGCCTCCAGCAGCCGGTACACGTTGTCGCCCTCGTACGGGTACTGGCCCGTCGTCATGTTGTACCTGCAACCCATCATCCCTCATCGTGAGTGCTCATCCAGCTCCTGCCGGCATGCCACCGAATACTTTCGGTCGTAAGCGGTGCAGCAGGCAATGTATAAGGGAAAGCATTAAAATACTATCTATATTAATTGTGTATTTCTATGGAGAGGAGGTCCGGTGAGGATGCCACTCCGGTGGACATCTGGATGTAGCAGAATGTCCTGACGTGAGTTACTCAATATCATATGCAAATCTACAATTTTACAAAACAGTTAAAGCAATTTATTAATAACAAAACTGTAAACATCAAATGTACGCCATCTTATACAATCACATGCACACAGATTAAGAACGCAATCTTCCAACTCAAGTCAGAGGCACACTTCGTGCTTCGTGCAATTCACGAGCTTTATCTCTGTCGGGGTGAAGCGGGAGTGACTAAGGTTGGACCTACAAACGGCTTGGAGCCAAGCAAAGCGCCCATTCCCAAAGCCGTCCACAGAAACTGAGTAGTACGCTATGATAGGTCGATGATTCATCATTACCTTTGTTTATTCTCAGCGAAAACAACAAGTGATTAAACGGCCGTTGGTTACTCTTGTGTAAAAGTTTTAATATACAGGATGGCGCATTCAAAACGGTCAGTATGGGAAAGTCTGAAACTATAAGAGATACGTAGATTTGTTCTTAGGAACCATGTCACCGATTTTGATAAAAAGAAAAACTGCATTCATACTTTCTTTGAAAAACAACTGTAACCAGTACGGGAATCGAACCCGGTTGCTTTGACGAAATAAATTTGCCCTTTTTACTTTTTCTTTTTAAATATCGATTGTGTAGGTCTTAAGCTGTAAATGTCTATATGAAACATGATGTCCAAAATGAATAAAATGCATTGTTTTGGCATACTATAGTTTATCACAGTAGTTTACATACACTGTTACAATATCCAACAAGTTCAGATATGTAAAATTGTCTCTATGGCTGTTTGTAATTTTGTACCTCTCTACTTGTCACATACACCATATCATGTGGCATTAGCATTGCATTATCCTTTTTTTTGGTTATGTACAGTAATCAGACACTAACAATCTATTGAAAAGTCCACCTAAAGTGACGTGTTAAACCATACTTGAAAATTTCTTGTGGGGTTACGTTAAGAATGAATTTTACAAAACAAGCTATGACACCGTTGAAAACCTAAAAGTAGCAATAGAATCAATTTCAACGCAAATTCACCACATGAAAATACAAAATTCAATAGTAAGATCGTTACCTAAACGTGTTGAACATTGTATTGAAAACAACAGTGAGTGGTCACTTAGAACACCTACTATGATAAATTAAAGTATGCCAAAACAATGCATTTTATTCATTTTGGACATGTTTCATAGATACATTTACAGCTTAAGACCTACACAAACGATATTTAAAAAAAAAAGTGAAAAGGGCAACTTTATTTTGTTAAAGCAACCGGGTTCGATTCCCGTACTGGATACAGTTGTTTTTTCAAAGAAAGTATGAATGCAATTTTTTTTTATCAAAATCGGTGACATGGTTCCTAAAAACAAATCTTCGTATCTCTTATAGTTTCAGACTTTCCCATACTGACCGTTTTGAATGCGCCACCCTGTATAGCTAGTAGGTATTTAATAACAGCATCTAAGTGAACGGCACATATCAGTCGAGGTAAGAATCTTTAACAATATTTTAAACTTTACTACAAACAATACAGGGCAGATTTCAATGTGAATAACATCGCTCGCAAGGTTATCTATTCACGTATTGTGGCTCAACAATAAATATTTGCATTCGAGATAGAGCACAGCTCGGCTTAAAGGGAACCGGTGTAGCGGCTCCGACTCAAGAGGTAGCTCAGTCATTTACATTCGCTGTAAATACATGATTTCTTCTCGGGGAGTGGTAAGAGGCGCCTATTAATCAGGACCTCAAATTACTTCTGAGTCATTTCATCGTACGTATTATATTTGAACAAGATGTAAGTAATTTAAAGAGACTTGAATGTCTGCGTATGTGACGTCACAAGGCTAGTTACGTTAGCGGCTTCGCTATCGGGGTACGCGATGTAGTGTTGAAGTAAAGCAGTCATCAATCAACACATTTCTTTGAAATTAACCGTTATCTCGAAAACATTACTTTCATGAAATCAACGCGATTTCTGTTTATCTTTATATCGACTTATTATAAAGAATAGCCATTGATGTTTATTGCTGTTTGCATGACGTACTAGCATTGTGCAGTCTTGAGCGAAACAACTTCATTCAACATTTGATGTAGAAACGATATTTCTCACATTATAGCCTGAGTTTATGATACACATAAAAGATATTTCTTGTGGTTTACTAGTACTGTTAGATATAACCGAATGAATCGTACTAATATGAAAGCAGCGCCCTGGCACTCCGCTGTCTTTGCGATCGCTGAAGTCAGCAACGAAGCCGACGGAGGATTGCGTCATAGTTCATGGGCCGGAGAGGGCAAACGTCCTGAGGAAACCTGCCTCTTTAAATATAATAGGTATCCAAATAGGCACTCAAAATCCAAAGACTGACAAGAGTTGTTATCGCAATATTATGCTAATACGCCTTCGCAATAGCTGATCTACAATCGCTGGCGATGCGTCAATCAATCGCGCCTATCTTGAAGCGATAAGGCCATGCCTGCACCCTGCGTGGGCTCCAGAAGCCACGAGAGGCCGACGCAGGTGACGGGTTAGCAACCCGCCGTTGACGTGTTGCCCAATATGTCTGAGTGTTTTATTGCATTTTACTTCGATGATGTGCGGCCGCAATTATTCAATTAGGTAGGAATATAACATATGTATACAATTATATATAAAACTATTTTATTGAAGAAAAACCCGCTCTAATATCAAAGTAATCAATTAGTAATCGTGTATTGGCTACGTAGAAGTAATGGCAATCAACACTGACAGTGTAAAACAAACTACAGGAAAACCATTGCACAAAGCCAAACAATAAACGGAAAATACCTATTGACCAGGGTAATTACACAACATAGGAATTCAATCAATATAACTTCTTGGCGAATCTAGATCTATAAGCATAACTATTTATGTATCAATAAGAAAAAGAATAGAATCGTTGATTGATATAATCTTGGTCTCAATTTAGTATGTAAATATATGCCAAAACTAAGTGACTTGTTTACTTCGAAGATATTACATATATTATATAATTTGAACATAATTTACTTATCTCTTTATTATCTCTTTATATTTACTTATATCTATATCTTAACATTATCAGTAGTAATAAATTTTGACAGTGCTTTTCATAATATTTAGAGTGTTAAGAGTGATCCAGGAGAGAAGAGACAAGTCTACAATATAGGGATGTTGAGTTGTATGTATTGGAGAAACGTTTTTTTAAATAAAGAAACTTATGTTTTTTATAACGTCACGCAAATTATTATACAACTGTATTCCGTGCTAATATACTGCGCTTTTGCCGAGATTGGTTCTGGGGTTGATGGTAGCTAATTTGTTTGCGTTTCGTGTTTTCATGTTGTATTTAATAATTTGATCTTTTTTAAATTATAGTATATGCTAACTGAGGTAACACAGAGAGAGAGAGAGAGAGGGAGCACTCACAGGGTGACGCCGCTGCTCCAGACGTCCACCTTGTATCCGGAGAAGGTGTCGGCGCCGTTGGCGATCTCTGGCGGCTGGAAGGCGGGGGAGCCCTGCCCCGTGTGGCACGTGTCCTCAGCGGAGAACATGTCCAGCGCCTAAGGGCGAGAGCACACACTCCATTTACTATGGACTCAGTCAAGCAGGGTAGTTCGTGAACGCCAAGTAGTAATTGACCACGCGCACGGGTATAAGCAAGGGCATACCTCGGCCACCCCGAAGTCAGTGATCTTGAGGGTCTGGTCCAGCGTGAGCAGGAGGTTGCCAGGCTTGATGTCCTTGTGCACGACGCCCTGGCTGTGCAGGTACTCGAGGCCGTCCAGCAGCTGCGTGAAATACTCGTGGGCTTGATGCTGCGGGAACTTCTTATTTGGACTCGCTTCCAACATATCCTGGAAGAAAACACATACTTTGATGGTTAATGAGAATTAGATACTTATATATGTTGCATACATTGACAAAATCATGGTCTTTATGTCACAAGTTGACTGTTACAAAAAGTAGGCTTTGAGTTGTAAAAATCCTATGCACCAATAAGACGCTTATCATATCTTTCAGAGGTAAATATAATCTTCAAATACCTAATTATGATGCTATGTGAACAGAAATAAGATATTTGTTTGCTCTACAAATCATCATTTACTCTAAAAATGCTGATTGTCTCTACCTACTAAACATGCAAATTAATAGATATTGGATAGTTTTTGATTTAAGAGGCTAGTGGCTGGAAAGCAATAATTAAAATACATGAACATTAAATAACTATTGTAACCTCCTTTAGGTATTATGAATATCTAATAATTTACTATATTTAGTCTTTAAAAAACTGCTTTACCATTTTGCATCATTAGCATAGTTAAGTTAAAAATAAGTCACTGCTCATATTATCTTCTATGACAAGACTACAGACATTTATTGACTATGTCAAAAAACACTTGAACTTGTTTAAAATTGCAACCCAAACACATGTTTCCTGGTTTTGTTATTGAGTCACAACATTTCATTCACTTAAGACTTTGAAATGGCAGCAAGAGTTGCACATCCACAATGTTCTCTAGTACTTTTTACAAAATGATTTTGAGTCACTCAAAGCAATTGAAGAAATCTTAAGGCATATACTATAAAATGATGCTCTAACATTTTCAATGAATGCTATCAAGGCTGTTGGTAAGGTTAAGTGAGCAAGGTTCAACTAATTGTAATTATGACATTGAATCTATCATTATCAAATTCATTAATAATTAAAAACAATTTTTAAAAAACACTCAATATGTCCCAAAATATGTCCAGTTAATTTATTTTAAATAAATTATAATTATAATATAAATTTTATAAACTATTTGTACAATCATATAAATTACGATTGTGTGCCAGATTACATGTCTTAATTTGCATACATACAATGCAGTAGTTGCTTCTACTCCCTCAGAGCAGACCAAATCATAGATATATTCACATTTAGCAATAGAGGCTATTGATTCCAGTGTGTCAGCACTCAAATACAAATATTTTTATTACATTCCTTATTTTTAGGATTGGATGACAAGTATAACATAATACAATTTCAATAAGAACAATTACCCAAATATTGTTAATATTATGCATTATTCCCTATAACGTTATTCTTTATAGCGGCTGTAGCCAAGTGGGTGAGACTACAGACTTCTCATTAGAAATCCTAGGTTTGAATTATGGGTCCAACTTGTATCAATTGATGCAATAAAAATGTGATTTTCATTTATGTATAACTACAATTTACAGTTGCTAAAAGTGAGTTAATCCCTCAGGATAGTTCATAGCCAGTGCCTGTATACAGCGATATGGTGCACTACTTATCACATTGTGTGCTATCCATCTAGTGAATTTCTTTCTAGTGAAACATAGACTTTGAGTGGCTCATACATAACATGCCTTTGAAATTTTGGAGATAGGCACTCAAGACACTAACTACCCCGCACAAACAAAGGGCTGATATACAGGGTGGCGCATTCAAAACGGTCAGTATGGGAAAGTCTGAAACCATAAGAGATACGAAGATTTGTTATTAGGAACCATGTCACCGATTTTGATAAAAAGAAAAACTGCATTCATACTTTCTTTGAAAAAACAACTGTATCCAGTACAGGAATCGAACCCGGTTGCTTCGAAAAAATAAATTGGCCCTTTTCACTTTTTCTTTTTAAATATCGATTGTGTAGGTCTTAAGCTGTAAATGTCTCTATGAAACATGGTGTCGAAAATAAATAAAATGCATTGTTTTGGCATACTTTAGTTTATCTTAGTAGTTTACATACACCGTAACAATATTCAACAGACATGTAAAATTGTCACTATTGCAGTTTGTACTTTTGTACTTCCCTACTTTTTACATACACCATATCATGTGGCATTAGCATTGCATTAATCCTTTAAGGAGGTTTTGTTATCTACAGTAATCAAAAACTAAAAATCTATTGAAAAGTCCACTTAAAGTGACGTGTTAAACCGTATTAGAAAATTTCTTGTGGGATTACGTTAAGGATGAATTTTACAAAACAAGCTATGACACCATTGAAGACCTTAAAGTAGCAATTAAAGTCAATCGTAACGCAAATTCACCACATGAAAATACAAAATTCAATAGTAAGATCGTTACCTAAACGTGTTGAATATTGTATTGAAAACAACGGTGGTCACTTAAAAAACCTACTATGATAAACTAAAGTATGTCGAAACAACGCATTTTATTCATTTTTGACACCATGTTTCATAGAGACATTTACAGCTTAAGACCTACACAATCGATATTTAAAAAGAAAAAGTGAAAAGGGCCAATTTATTTCTTCAAAGCAACCGGGTTCGATTCCCGTACTGGATACAGTTGTTTTTTCAAAGAAAGTATGAATGCAGTTTTTCTTTTTATCAAAATCGGTGACATGGTTCCTAAGAACAAATCTTTGTATCTCTTATGGTTTCAGACTTTCCCATACTGACCGTTTTGAATGCGCCACCCTGTATAGACATGGAATATATGTCCTGGCTCTTATTAACAATTATCCAAAAAATCTGAGGGGTTTTAATGTTTTGCAAGATTGTTGAGTCTACAACCTCGTTCACATCAATATATGTTCAGGTGCACAAAACAATATACTTTGTGAAATATCAAAATAAAGAAGCTGAAACAGGGTTATAAAATATACACTAATGTGTTATTATAATTTAGCTGCATAGATCCTCAATTGGATCCTAGTTATGCATAAGGCCATTAACCTCGTAAGACCCAACGTACTCATATGAGGCAAAAATAAAGTAAGCTCTCAGACCCAAGTCATTTTATTTTTTCATCCGAGTTATGACCCAAAGTGATCACTTGAGAACAAAATAAAAGTGAGCAATTTATTTGAAATTTAGCGCGTAAATTATCTGTCAGTTGCTGTCTTCTGGTTGGCCGAAACTTAAACGTCACTTTTATGCACGTGTGATTTATTGACCAATGAGATGAAACTGTCTTTTCAGAAAAAAATTGCGAACATGCAGCGTCCACGTCGAAGAGGTGAGTTTTAATTTATTTTTATTTCAGTCATCATTCATTTATTTCTTTATATGATTATATTATTAAACGACCCATACATCCAAGTATATAATTACAATGTAATTTTGTTTCACTGAAACTGGATTACATTTTTATGAACCTTTGGAAAAATATGTACTCGCCTGATCACTTCGGGCGTTAACATCATTTTTTTATGTGATCACTTGATCACGTCGGGTTTTAATTTCAAATAACTTAAATATTTACGTTTATCCTTATTGTTGCAGGGTTTAGAAATGATGAAATCACGGAGTTGCTGAATGACTCGGACCTTGAAAATCTACACCTCAATCAAGAAGATGACTGCTTATACTCGGATTCTGAGTTTGAAATAACTTCATTGCACTCTAACAACAGCAGCTCATCCGAGTCGGAGCTCGAGACAGAAACCGAAACTTCTCGTGGTAGAGGTAGAGGACGGGCTAACACAACAGACTCTGACAGACAACAGACAGAGGACTCTGATGAAGAAGAGCATGCTATACCCAGAAAGAGAGGCCGACCAACACCTAATGTCATACCATCCATTAAACGACGATTTCAGAATGCGAAACACATGGCCTTATTTGAAGATAAGCAATCAAGATGTCGCCATTGCCATGTCAATAAATCTCGGACCAAATGTAGTACATGCAATATTTACTTATGCCTGAATAGGCAAAGAAATTGCTACAAACTATTCCATGAGTAGCTGTTATGAAATTTCTTTCCTTTGTTGAACTTTTGTTCCTACTAGTTCCTAAAGTTTTTTTTTTATAAGTTAGATTATACTATAAAGGCAACTAAATGTGCCATAGGTCATATATAACTGATCTCAAAATGGCTGGTTATTTTTTTAATGTTACTTATTACTTAGTTAAAAAGAAGTTACAAAATGACTGAACATAATAATATATTTCTAAACAAAGTTGAGTTTATTAGACTATGTAATTCAATATGCTTTTGAATTATTGTATTTAATAGGTAAGATTAAACAGTTAGTTAGTTGGAAATATGTGATTTTTCATGGCAGACTTTAGTTTTATGTTTTTTTTTTATAACATGTGCTCTTTTTGTTCATTTTTAAAATAAAAGATTGAACACTAATTCATATTTTATTTTTTCATTATTGCCCATTGTACTCACCTGAGAACAAATATATTTAGTACATTTTTACAGGTAACACCCAATGTCCTCAAACGAGAACAAAATATTTTAGGTTTTTAAACATTGCAAAATAATCATACATGTTCCTAATGTACCCTTCAATTAGTCCCAATTCTGTATTGTATATATTTTAGGTTTATTTAAATAAAAATGGTTTGGGTCTGAAGCCATATATTTATTTATGTTCTCATTTGAGGACATTGGGTCGCAGTTGGCAAAGAGGAATTTCGAGCTTGGGTCTTACGAGGTTAAGCATTTAGCAAAGATTGAGCGAGTATTTTCATTTTCCAGACTTTTATTACTTTTTAACCTTACTGACCTTCCAAACTTAGAACACATTTGCAAAAATAAAACTAGTTTTGATACGTTTAAATTATCATTTTGAGATAAAATAAATGATCAAACTGGATTCTACATCATTCTACACATACTTGCTCCAATTTAATTTAATTTTTAAGAATGACCAGACAGCTTAAGCCTACGAACTGTACATAGAATAATTCTTGCTTTCTATTCAAAAAATAAATAAGCTACAATACAAACTGTTATGGTTACTAATCTTCCAATTAACATTCCAAAACTATATAGTAAGTGACTCAGTACATTTAATTTTTTTCATCAATTTCACCAACATTAAATTAAATGACTTTCAGACACTAAAATAATCAATTGAAAGCTCCTAAACAATATACTTCTTTATAGTCTAGTATACTTAGAATATAAATTACCTGTAAAACTCCCACACAGAATTCCATAACTAAATACATCTTTTGCTTCTCATCATTATAAAGCACATCAACTAGTTCAATAACGTTTTTATGCCTGAGTATGCGTAACAATTGAATTTCACGTTGGACATTTTGTTCCCCATTTGGTATCCTTCGAAGCTTTCGTTTTTTCAATATTTTTACAGCTCTCCGACATAACATTTCAGAATCTAACATTTCCTTTACTTTGCCATAGGAACCTTCACCCAAAATATCTCCCATCACATATTTTCCAACCATTTTACATTTCTGCTTTTTACTACGATAAATTATATCAGCACTGTCCACTCTGTGAAAAAACAGATTGGTCTGCTCCAAATTCAAATCAAGTTCTTCTATTTCATCGTCGTTCAGCCAAGTCACTGACTGTTGGGCTGAATGAGATCCAAAATAATTTAGATTTTCTTCACTTTCTTGCGTTATGATCATGCTTGCTATTTCCACTTCCATATTTTCAGCTTCTGGAAGACTTTCTGTGCTAGAAGCCTTCCTGCACATTCTTGGATCCATCATCTAAGGATACATTACATTAGGAAAGGTTTACTTAAAGAAGAATACTAGTAACAAGGTCTTCAATTCGTTGTTATGATTGATGGTTCGGCACTTTTGTTGATACAACAAACGTGCAAAAGAATCAGAATTTAGGCTCTGTTATATTACCGTTTTAATATTGACACATTTTTTTCAATTATTATAAATTTAAGTCAAAAACAATTATATTTGAATCCAAAATATATTAAATAGCAAATTTTCTTAACACCACGATTTTCTCAATCATAACTTTTTGACGTTCGATTTTGACATATTTTGACACATGACAGTTAAGAATGAGGTATGACCATTATAAAAAAAAAATGAATTATAGAATATAAAAATAAATCATTATTATTGTGATAAGTAATAATATAAATATAAATTCGGCGTAGCTCAGTTGTTTCGGACTCGACTCTTTATCAGTGGGTCAGCATGTACCAATGGAAAGGAAGTATAATGAATTACTATGTATATTTTCGTAATAAATAAATATTTGCGAAATGCACCAAATACTACGGTGAGGGAAAACATCGCCTGGAAACTTACCTGTTCCTCAAACAGGTAATAGTTAGAACATGTAAATGGCGACATGGCTTACCACCTTACATTGGGTACTAATTATCTGGTCGAGACGTAAGTTCGAGGTGGTTATAGAATTACTAGATCCACAATCGCGTAGTCCTCCTCTAATTACCTCGCAAGGGTTAATGGTTGCGGATGCGTCTGTTTTTGTTTTGTTTTATAAAATTTTAAAGCTCATCCTTAAGTTATCTTTTATATATATATTTTTTTAATTCTTTAATATGCCATTCACCACTAAGGTTATGTCGGCGAAAGTATAAACACTGATGCCTAAGCGATTTCATTTCTTGTTATTCAATCGCCATGGTTATGCCAACGCTGCCAGCCACTACAACCATGCTACAACCGAAGAAAAACGAGGTTGAAGCTTCAAGTCTTCTCTTCATTGTTCTTCGGTTCGTTCCAGTTGACGATCCAAATGTTATCCCAAAGCGAACATATTGAGCCAGTTTGGCATCACAATTGACCTAAATATTCTGCCGAAAATAAGTATTTGAATTTTCAACTTTCACTGAGCTGCTGACTTTGTCGATAATCCATAGACGACTGTTATATTAAAATAAAAAAGAAATGATTACGTAATAATATGTATACATAATTGCTTGATGGTCATTTACCCGATTTTAATAGAATCGTCCTTATCTCAAAAGACAGAACCATACCACGGATATTGTTATATACAGTTACCAGTGCTGGGCCCTTACTCCACTAATTCATTTTAGCCACAATATTACATCAGTATCGATACTGTGGCACTTCAGTGGCCGTAATTTGACACTTTTGGCACTCCACTAACAAATTTTGGTCTATCAAACTACATCTGAAGTACTTCTGCGACTGAAGTACAAAAAAAGCTACTCCACTAACCAAACGTCAGTCAATGTCAGTTCAATAGCCTTGTATTTGGTACTCCACTATTGACATTTCTATATTTGAGTGGCCACTGAAGTGCCACTGAAGCACCACTGACTCACTATTGAGGTACAACTGTGGCTGTTAAAATATTAGCAGAGTGCCACTTATACAGCTGAGACGCAGAAGTAACGCAGTTGTGTTGCTGTCAAAGTTAATTAGTGGAGTAAGGGCCCTGTTCTTGAAATGCGTATGAGAATAATATGTTAACATATTTTTATAACCCCGGTGCGAGTAAGTAAGTACCAACGCTTTCACGACCCTTGCTCTTGGGTATGTAAAAATTTGGGGTGTTACCATCTCCATTGTTGAGTTAGTAATTTTACGTGTACTAGTTTAATAGAGTTTACAGAGTCAAATCAGTTACGATATGATGATGTCATGCACAAAAAATAATTATAAAACTTAACTTAAGTAAGCCAAAACAGAATTTAAATAGCGCTCTCCTGATACCTAGTCATTTGTAGGTATGTAAGGGGATGATATGATTAATATAGAATGATTACGTCCAATTGTCAGCAATTCTATAGGATGGTTGGGGAAATCGTGGATCAAACGAAACAAGGCAGTATATGGAGTTCTGAAACGAAAATTCTTCTATAGCGTGTGCGATATATCAACAAAAATAGTGTAGGTAATAAATAAATTGAAATACAATAAAAAGACAGTTGAAACTCGTATAATTTTATTCCCAAATTTTACTTGTACTGTTTGTTCATGTCCTTTTTCAAGACAGAGAGACGCGTGAGGCAGGCGTCCCTCCACTGCCTCCTGTCCTGCAGCTTGTCCAAGGGCGTCATCTGGGTGAGCTGCTCGCAGACGCTCTTCCTCGCTGCGCTGGTGGGCATGTTGGGGATGGGGCCCATCGTTGAGCTCACTTTGTGAATGGTTTGGCCGTACCTAGAAAAATACATCATTACAATACATCATCATTTTATCAATAATAAGTGATTCTAGCACTGATAGTTAAGGAATGCCATTTTTAGATTTTGAGTTTTGTGTCCTCTCTGATGAAGCTTGTTGTTGTGGACTAAAATATAATAAATTTGTGAATGTTGGTACAATACTCAGTTCAGTCCATTATTATCCTCTCTGGTACCATGTTACTGTTCTTTTAGAAACATTAATTAATGTGTGTAATACATGCTTTGTGTTTTTATTAGTAGCAGTGAAATTTATACCTCAGGCAAGGCAATAAATACAATGCTTTGTGTATCTTTATTCATAGATTGATACAAAAAAATAAAAGAGAAGTTGATTTAAAAAAATGGTCTGTCAGTCAAGTTTTTGGGCGCGATCTCATTCGCGCGCGCGCCTACTGTAATTGATATAGAGATCGCGCCACATACGGTGGCAGTTGGAGGCGTCGCCACAGTCGCGTAATTCAGTGTTACCAGTAAACACGCCAAAACTAGCACTCACTGTGCCATACGGCTCGAAACATTATAGGTTTCATTTGTAACGATCTTTGGTTGCAGAGCTATAAACTCAAATAAAACAAATTAATATATCAAAGTCAAAATATGTTTATTAAACTATTTCAAACATGATTAATAATTAACGGGACTTATCCTTCTTATTATATATTACATATATTATGTGTTCCTTCACTCTGTCCGCAATAGACCGTTTAGTCTGTTCGACGTAGGATTTCCCACAGCTGCAATCAATCTTATACACACCCTTATATCTTATATCATGAGTATAAATCGCGAATCTCTTAAAACTATTATTTCAAACATGGCACTGAGCATTGTCTTTACATATTTTTTACCGAGGTTAGATCAGCGGAGACCCTAGCTTGGAGAAGAACTAACAAGAAACTCCGGAAATCAATTTATTATAATCACCCTTAACAAACATAAAAATTACAAAGAGTGGGCAAAAAACACAACGCTGGTAATACTAAATTTACCTTTCATACAAAATAACACGCAATGGCGGAAACGTCAAATTTAGTTCCAAGTTTGGCTACTGCCACCGTATGTGGCGGGTACTCTAAAAATTGTTGAATTTATTGTGCATGAATAGTTTATACCTAGTGTTTAGTGATAGACCAGCACGTTCTTTAAATGTTTCTCCAGTACAATACAATTATTGATAAGTGTTGTTTTTAATAGAAAACTTATTAATTTGTATTATTTGAAATCGATAACTTTTAATATTATCAAAACCTCAACCGCTAGGCTAGCTAATTTTCTAGTCTACATTACTTTCACCGATTTTTGGAAGCATCTTAGTTAAAATTAATTTGATGGATATTTAGGTCATATTTATTGAAGCAGTAAATCATACTATTCTCGTGATTGTTGATCATACGCGTGGAACGTGATGGCAGTGGCTGGTTACCTGTCAATGTAGTTGTCCATGCCCTCTGCGTTGAGGTGCGCGGTCTCGAGCGCCCCGAGGAACGCGTACCTCATGCCGAGGCCCTCGGAGATCACCTTGTCCACGTCCTCCACGCTGATCACCTTGTCTGCCACCAGGCGCCACACCTCGTCCAGGATCGCGTACCTAAACAATGATCAGTTTATTAAAATGCTTGATCGAAAGTGACTAAATCACATCACTTCTTAACTTTGCTTCTTTCTGTAAATCACATCTTAACCTGACTGCTCTGTAAATTAAAGCGTTTCCGAATTACAAAAGAAACGTAAAGGTATACCTAAAATAGCTAAACTTACTCTCTGTTGAACGACGTAATTCACCACATAATATACACAAAAGCATGAATTTTTTTTGACTTCTTGATTGACGCGTATGATCGAGGTGTTCATTGTACCACCAGCTATTCGCGATTGCAGATTACTCTGCAAAGGTTTCTAGTCGTGAAGGTTTATTTCTTATTTATGTTTGCATGTTACGACTCTCTACGTGTTTAAAAACAATAATAAACACTTGCACGGCCTTTTTATCTTTGCGTCGTAGTCAGAGGTTCGCATGTATTTCTCCGCAATTGCGGAGGTAATAAATCTGTGGCCACCCCGAACTCACTCGCATACATAGTATTCAATAAAAAGTCAGTACTGAATGTGAGTGGTGGTAAAATTTGTCGTTATTTTCAGGCACGTATCGTTTATTCCGAAGAATAGGTAGATATCCTCACGATATTTTCCTCCACCGTAGTGAGTCCAATACACAGAAACAAGCTCCAAACAACAGAGCTTTGCCGAGATAAAACTACGAAACTTTCTTGAAACCGAAAATGTTAGACAATATAGGCTGGAATGTTATAAAAAGTGACTAACTGAATCCGGTTGAGAACGAAGCCGTCGATTTCCCTGGAGAGCGTGACGGGCTCTTGGCCGATTTCCAGCATGATCTCCTTGGTCTTGAGCACGACCTCTGGCTTGGTCCAGGGCGCCGGCACGATCTCCACCAAGGGCACGTAGTACGGGGGGTTCACTGGGTGAGACACGATGATCTGGAATACGCATACATACTGTATATTAATTCTTATACGTTAACCCCTTTAGTGGTGGACAGAACCTCGTAGACATATAACTGTCGCTTCCTCCTTGGTCGCTTTTATTGAATGTTTGCATTTGTATTGAAGTCGTGATGACATTATTAAGGAAGTTTGGTGACATGTTGCTAGCCCATCACCCAATAGATTCCATCTACCCCTGGTGTTTTCATATGACATGTCGGCACAAACGCCAGCTGTTATATAGATAGAGCTATTTTTGCATTGCATAAAAATATATAATTTACGCAATTAATATACACATATAGGTATATTTATTTAAATAATATTTACATGAGGTAATAAATCAAAATAATATCTAGATAAATAAAGTTGAAAATAAACTGATAATTATAAAATAAATAAATATTTACGTAATTAAGGACAAATATTAATTAGACAAACAATGTTATAAGACCAAAATTACAATGTTTATACTGTACTAAACTTTTGTTTTCGTATCAATATGTAATGCAACGTTTGCTTATCTGATTCGCGTCGTGTGTATTGTAACCACCAAGTATGCGTACGCTTAAGAGTGCCAAGATCGTGAAAGAAGCCATCCATTTACCCCTCATCTATGGGGGAAGTGCTTGACGTTCGTACATACGAATACATGTATGAAATGAACATCCCCACCTGAGCTTTGTGCTGCATGCCTTCAGATAGCAGAGATGGCAGGGTGGTGCTGGTGGAGCTGGATATAATGGTTTTGTCATCAACCACTTTGTCTACATCCGCAAACACTTTACGCTTCAGTTCTAAATTCTCTGGGACACATTCTTGGATTAGCAGTGCGCCTTTGACTGTTTCTGCTAGGCTTGATGATCCTGGAACAAATAACTATTATGTAGGACCTTATCAATAAGCAGCAAAGAAAACAGTCGGGAAAATTTACAGAATAAAGGCTAAAAATACAAAGATCATATTCAGTTCTGATGTACTTAAGTGAAGCGAGAACAATTTGTCAGGCTCTTCCAAATTAGCGATACATAATGGCTGTCCATCTAGAAGGACTATAGTCACGTGAACCTGTGTTTATATTATACTTTGATGCATAATTGTCACGAACACAAATTAAAATGTATGTTGAACTTTTGTTACTTATTGAATATACTATATTGAATGTGATTTAGTTAGTTATTTATGAAAGCAAACATTCATTGTTTTCTATTCCGATAATGTTATCTTGGTGGTAATAGTATACAGTAACCTCGGGTGGCACTTCAGATGCTGATAATGTCATGTAAACTTAACACAATCAGCCGATCATGAAATTAAATATTAGTATTTATATGTATAAGTAAACAGGCGTGGCTCACAAGCTGATAGAGAGTATTCGAAAACTGAGTGTTAGGTCTGTACCGCGATCAATGCTCACCAGAATATGAGCCAATTGAAATCTTCTCTGCTTCAAGTACTTTCTATGTCATTATAGTTTTAAGAGATTCGCGATTTATACTCATGATTAATAGCAAACGGGACTTATCGCGGGGCTGCTGCAACGTAGCCGAAACGTCGGGTTAATAAAGGTAACTTTATTATTTAAAACCATACGCGATAAGTCCCGTTTGCTATTAATCATTTCTATGTCATGTTTAATGTGACAATAGCGAAATACATCTTTTATGCGGTGAGCAAAAATATGGTAATAAACCAAAACATCAGCGCCAGTTCTCGACATGGAACACTTGTCTTATCACACAAATCAAGCATTTGCACATAAAGAGCCGAATACAACCCAGTGTGGTCAAGGGTTACTACAAGTTTGCTTTGCATTGGCTATTCAAGAGTACTTTGCTGAATATTATCTAATACAATGTCAACGGAGACTGCCTTATGTTGGTCAAGGATGAATACAGACGTTAACTTGCAAACCTCGTGATATCTACATAAATGTTGCACAGCGGCTTTTCTACATTGCATAGCAAGTCAAATTGATTACAGTTGTGAATTAAACGCTAATTGTTTGGGTCTGGATACGAATAAATCTGCTCCGCATAGCAAAATTAATCATGTTAGGACCGTCTATCTGGTTGTCAAAGCATAATTTGCCTGAACCAGGAAAACTAAAGTGAATTGTTACTTAGGTTTCCTACCTTTGATGCAGTGGAACTGCTCGTCGGCATTGAGGCGGCCTCGCAACAGGCCATCTCTCTCCAGGGTGTTGAGCTGGCTCTTGACCTCTGCGAGGGCGTCGGCCACCTGCTTCGGCACCACGTCGTAGATGGTCACTTGGTAGCCCACCGAGGCGAAGAGCATCGCCCATGACCTTCCGATTAGGCCACTGGAAACAGAATATTAATAATAGTTAGTTCTTAAGTCCCCGAGACATAAATATATATCATTTACGACTTGTCTAGTATATTGTCAGCTAGTTATTGGATTTATTTAGTTTCGAACTGTCGCTCGAAACTGTCCCTACGCAACTGCAATACTTGGCCCGAGTAGACATATTCCTGGACAGCTTCGAGCGTCTCTCCGCTGATCGAAATCGGCTCCGGGACCACAAATTCATTGAACATGACCTTAGTCTTGTCCAAGTTCATCCGGAAACCGACCGGCCGTGAGGCAGCGCTTAAACTGTGCAGCGTTGTCTGCAAATCCTGCAGCGACTCCGCCATTAAGACTATGTCATCAGCAAAGCGAAGGTGACAAATCATCAAGAAAGGATGAGAAAGCACAATACTAAAAAAAAATTTTTTTTATCACTAAATAATTCTATTAACTAAAATAAACTACATATTTCTATTAACATAGGTTATTTATTTTGGAATAATAATTGTATCGTAATCTTTTGCCATTCTGACCTTACAATTAAGAAATGTACTCAAAGAAACCCTGATAAGTCTTATCATGTTAAATAATATTTATTTATTACCAAAACAAGTTTTAATAGGTAAACAGACTTTTCCTACTTCTTAAATTTTGTATAAACAAAATATCATTTTACCTATTTATAAACACAAGAGTTGACACGAGCACATCCTAATGTTCAACTGCAGAGTTCTAGAATCAATGCATTTGACTTATCAATAATTAGAACACAATCCCACTCAGACTTACTGTGACGGGGTTTTCTTTCTGATAATAATTTAGTAAAAGTTTATTGTGTCTTGTTTTCCTAATTGGTTCGTTAATTTAATAGAAAATAACCAGGAGTCTTATGTGTAAAACAAACAGACAGATAAAATTATATTTCCAATTTTATTACTACTGTCGTTGTGATTAGAGCGCAGAGTACCCAATATGCTGGCAGCGGTCCCCTTCTGAATAGCCAGACTAATCCTCTGGCGGAGGAAGCTACCAGCCTTGCGATCCCTGCTGGACTCTTGCAGCCTGTGGGCAAGATCCCTAATGACTCGTAGGTTCGGGTTTTAAAGCCCGCCTGAGCAACAACCAACGGGAGACAAATTAATTATATGAAGGTGAATACGGGAAGCTCTGACAATCCCGCGATGGTTAATGGTCGTAAACGTATTTGTTCTGGTTTGAATTGGCCTAACTATAGGACACCATTTAACTTTTTTGGTCACGCTAAATAAAACCGTTGAAACGCGTTGTAATTAATTGTAATAACTATAAAACGTTTATTGCTCTGTGAAAAGTTGAGTTTTGACACATACATATAATGGATCATACACTCTAAGAAACAGAACCTTTTTTTATGACAAATGCTTAAATACAAACCTTAAAATTTTCAGCGATTCAAAATTAGACGAGTTAGATCTGTATCATTTACTATGTACTCTAAAAGCTTTTCTTAAAAGTAGTCGCAAAGTTACTTTAAATAATATTTTGAATATAATAATAAAGTTTATCGATATCGATGTTTATCAATTGAAAAATACTGCGCGTGCACTAGCTAAATCAATTCGACAGCTGTTCATACGAATCAGTTAAATTTTACAGACTATATTTTCAGCATGGGCTGCCTCTTCTGACGTACAATATAGTATTTGGATTAAAACTAAAATAACTTACAACATAACATAGAGTATTATTTTAGATGTTTAGAATAATAAAATAATTAAATCATCTCTATTGTTGCTTATAACATTGCTATTAACTATATTCGAATTATAAAATTACCTATTACATCAAATTATACTCTATTTTATATCTCTATTTCTTTTTGCATATAAATACATACAGACCAGTGTTCGCCAACTCTAACGATCCTGACAATTCTCCACTCTACTATTAATTCTCTTATTAAATCTTATACTTACGTAAAATATTACTTGTATGTATTGAATCCTTAGTTAAATATGACTCAATATAATCTTTTACTCAATAATAACATTTTTCCAATAACATATTCTTTACTTTTTCCTAAATAACAACTAATCTTCACATTTTCTAACAGCTATTGGAAGTTAATTATAGAAAAATAAATAATAATATAAATTATTATATAAAAACATACGCGATAAGTCCCGTTAGTTATTAATCATGAGTGTAAATCGCGAATCTTTTAAAACTATAGTTAATTATAGAGCAGTGGTCCAACACAAAACGAGCTCTTCGCCCTAAGGGCGGTGTTGCCCTACTGCACAACAAGGTCTCTACTACGGTACTACAGGTACTAGCACTGCATATAGTAGGAAACATATCTCTGAGTTTAATATACTTTGGTCATAGTTATTTGATTAGTTTGTGGCCCAAAGATGTTACGAATATTGTTAATAGTGGCGTCCGATGCCTTGGACACATGGTGACTAACACAGAAGAGCACTGCAAAGGTATTCGCTATTCTAGCACACGCTACGGTACGGCAAAATACCGCACCACTTCATAAAGTAACATTTCAGTATCAACATTCAATCAATCTTCTCTCTTCTTCAATTCTTATTGGCTACCTTTCTTTCCCACGTGTTGTTGGAGCCAATAACTAATTAGGTGTAAATACATATATGTATTCTACTAGACGATGGGTATCAAGCTTTCACCGTCTATATTAATGCCATCGCAACCCTGATAGTATTGTTAAAGTCGGTCGAAGTGACTTAATGTTTCGGAAATCTATACAAGGTAATGCGTAGAGTGCAATTATGAAATCGCGCAATTAGCCGCAGCAGCTCTTACCTTCCGATGATGCCGATGCGTTCGCTCTTCGTGGGGGCCATGGCGCCGTGCGTCTGCGTCTGCGTCGAGGTTGCAAGTGATATAATGTGAAGCGAGTTCACTTGTTAATTGCTTTACGTAAGCGATCTCTTATCGATGTTGTTTGGATTGCCTCTGTGTAATGATTTTAAATGTGTGCTTGCTTGATAAATTATGAAAGTAGTCATTAGCAAGACCTGTGTGTGAGAACTGAGGCACTACTCATGAATGACACTAAAAATGGTTCGGTGATTTAGTAGAAACTACAAAACAATAGTAGAAGATCTTGGAATTTGTATAAGTGGGATTTTTGAAATAAGTGCCATTTTAGGTTCCACTCGCCATACCCTATGAATGTCAAAATATAGGAAAATACGAAATAATGAAACAGATTTTAGCTACTCGTTCGTTTTCCTTATTCATAAATCTTTAACGACCTGGTTAACAAAATAATATTATATTAGGTATGTTTAATTCTCACAGAATGATTCTCGTAGTTTTAGTAATGAATATTGAGGACAAGTGGTTAGTCAAATGTGCAGTACATTACATCTAGAGCAACTACCGCCGACGTTTCTATAAAAAACAGGTTTCTAAAAAAAAAATATTTCTAATCGTAAAACTTTAAGTACAATGGTATCTTACGAGTATAATGTTGTAATTAGACGCATTTTTATGTGCTTACTTTATTTAATTTAAGCAAGTTCAACATTGAACAAAAACAGAGATTAGTTATTGTTAGTTATTGTTATTTATTTACATATAAGGAAACAAGTATATCCATAAATTAGTAATGTTTCTTTGAACACTCATTCTCTATGCAATATCGAGATTATGCCATACATCTGTATATATACGTGATATTCGGATATATACGTGATATTTTTTTTGCTGAGTGCCCACATACCATCAGGTTAGTGTGTAGCACCAAACGTAACGTTGGTTAGAGCTGTGCGGCATCAGGGGCTGCCCCCATGGCCCCCTTGAGCGTGGCGAGGCGCACGAGGCAGGCGTCCCTCCAGTGCCGCCTCTGCTGCAAGTGGGGCAGCGGCGTCATCTGCTCCAGCTGCCGGCAGATGTCCTCTCTGGCTGCGCTGCTCACCCAGTTGGGGATCTTCACAGTTTGCGATACCTTGAATGCTATGGCCCCGTATCTAAAAAATGGCATAAGGATTTTAATAGCGGACTTTGACGGGAATTGAATGTAAATCTGACATATTCCCATCGTGATGAAAGAGTCAGCAAAAGAACGGGGATTCTTGGCTAATTTTGGGCGACAGATTGGTCACCAATCAATAATATTTTTCGTACTTTTTTTCTCGTGTATGATATTTTATACTTTACATACTACTCGTAGTTAGGTCTGTTTTAGGACAACCTACGAACCAAGGACAGCACTTATAAAGCGTGGTTCGAATGTTGTGTAATAGTGCTACTCGGTCTTAACTGTGAATGAAGCTGATATGCTTTTATTTTATGTGTGAATTTTAAGCTGTCCACACATTGGCTAGACATTATTTCTACGTTGTGAGATTTATACATAAACCAATCATGTTAATAGTTGATGTTGCCAAATCATAGTTTTCCCATTGCATATCCTCATATGACTCTTTATATGCTGGCTGTCGTATTCAATACATACTTGTTTATATAATCGTTCATCCCTTCAGCGTTGAGATGGGCAGTCTGCAAGCACCCCAAGAAAGCGTATCTCATCCCTAACCCTTCGGAGACAACCATATCTATGTCCTCGACGTCTATGTACCCGTCCTCTACGAGAGACCATGCTTCGTTTAGTAAGACAACTCTGGAACAATGACAAATAAGATTCTTTTCAAATATTACTACTCAGTACTGTTTTTATGATCAATATGTTTTGCTCATTGTTTAAACTGCGTGTCTTATTCTTTGGGAAATTGCTAAAGAGGTTATGATGCTTTAACTATTAAAATCAGCGCAATGTGTTGTTGAAAAGGCTTTGGATGTTCGATGTGGCAATCATAACTCCGTCACGTCAACCTGTGCGTTCTACGCTTTGCACCACAACCGCACTCGATATGTACGAGTATATCTTTGCATAACATATTACACGTACAACTAATACGTACAGCTACACAATTGGAAATTAAAAGTAAAGATTATATTTAAGAAATAAATAAACAAAAATATTTTTATTCTAAAATAATTAAAGATACATCAATTAAAAGAAAGAAAGAAAGATAATTACATACAAAATACAATAATATTTTTGATAAGTGATGCGTTTGCGTATTTTTGATGGTCGTTTCAATACAAGTAATTTTTAACTAATTCATAGGGATACTCACTGTAGCCTGTTTAAAGCAAATCCATTTATTTCCTTCTTAAATGTGACTGGTTTTTGTCCAATATTCAGCATAATCTTCTTGGTGTTTTCCACTATCGATGGCTTCGTCCACGGAGCGGGAACTATTTCAACTAAGGGCACGTAGTAAGGCGGATTCACGGGATGGGCGACCAGCACCTGATCACGGAAGAGTGGGCGCATGTTAATGTAACGAACGAAGGGGAACACTGAGATACGCAAGCACATGCATGCACCAAACTAACCTGAGCTTTGAACTGATCGTCATCGCAGAGGCAGGACGGCAGAAGGGAGCTCGTAGAACTGGCGATGATGGTTGTGTCAGGAGCCAACTTGCCGATTTCAGAGAGAACCTTTCTTTTCAATTCAAGTTTCTCAGGGACACATTCTTGGACTAGAATGGCGTCTTTCACAACATCGGCCAGTTCGATCGATCCTGAATATACAAATAGATACATTTGAAGTTTACATATTTGAGCATATAACTTTTCATGTTTCAAAATTACACCCTTTCTACAACTCTGTCATCGTGACAACAACAGGGAACAGGCTTAATATTTGCACTTTTTGTAATTGGTAGCGCTTGTTTAAGTATGTATCCGGTAATTTTGGACCTATATAACAAATAATCTATAAAATTGTTTTGATAGACTCGCGATTTTATTCATTATACAAGAAAACGGGACTCATATAATATATACTCTATATCATACTCGTATAAATGAGCTATTCCTTACTATGAGGTGTGAGACTATCCCGGATAAGTGTCATAAGTGTATGATTATATTAACTTATGGTAATTTTACCCGTTATCCTTCCTACTGTCTCAATATTAATATAATATTATATTGTGTTTGTTAAGTACTTAAAAATGTATAACATACAATGGACAATACATTATGGATACACAAACCTTCAATGAGGCGGAACTGCTCCTCAGCATTGAGGTCCCCTCGTAGGAGGCCATCTTGTTCCAAAGTGTTCAGCTGGTATTGGATGTCTTGGAGGGCGTCGGTGAGTTGTTCGGAGGACACGTCGTTGATCATCACTTGGTACCCAGCAGAGGCGAACAGCATGGCCCAAGACCTACCAATGAGGCCACTGCCAAAAGTAGGAAAGGCAAATAAAACAAACCATAAATATATTTACTTCAGTAAGTTAATGTAAGTACAACGAAAGTAATGGTTATGGAGGGACTTGGAAAGAGAGAGTGTAAGATTGATATAGATAATGAAAGAGTCGAACAAGTGAATGATTTTGTGTATTTGGGAACACTATTTACTAGTAACGGAAAGTGTGAGGGAGATACTGAACGTAGAGGTTGTGTAGGTAATAAGAATAATGGGGCCATGTATAGTGTTATGGGTAGCCAGTTGGTTTCTCAATCGGCACATGGCTATTCATAGGGCTGTGCTGGTTCCAACATTGATTTATGGTAGCGAAAGTTGGCTATGTCAAAAAAAGGATGAAAGTAGTATCAATGCCGTCGAAATGCGGTCACTGAGAAGCATGTTAGGAGTGACAATGAATGATAGAATTAAAAATAGTGTGATAAGGGAAGGTTGCTGTTAAGACGATGTAAGATGTGGCTAAGATTGAAAAGGGCATGCTTTGATGTTTTGGACATGTTATGCGTTAGAATGATAGTAGATTGACTAAAGGAATATATGTGGTAGGGCGGTTACGTACGGGCCGGCTCAATAAGACATGACAGTGAGATAAACGCTATACTGAAAAAGGGTGACGTTAGGAGTACCTATAACCGCCGAGTGAGTATGAGAAGATGTATGAGTGTCAATGAAGCGAAAGTGGTCTGTCAGGATCGGGACAAATGGGGATCCGTGATCTCTGTCTACCCCTCTACAGGGAATCAGTTGTGATATGTATGTATGTATATTTACTTCAGATACACAACTCATCGACGATTATATTTGAAACAAATTGAAAGTTAAAACAAAAGCTGTAGAAGAAGACAAATTTACAAAGGACATAATACTCGTACAAATTTGTAAATGTATTACGCATTTAAAAAAGTACACTTCTAATATCCCGATAAGTTGTAATGACTGAGATTACTAGTTTTTTCAGTTAAAAGAGAAAAGATTGTTACAGTAAATAGAAATACTGAATTCATCGGCTCACTGCCGTTAACAAAGAGTCCAACATAATGAGAATCCATTGAACTTGAACTTCGGCCCCATTACCTTTTGTCGAGACAGGCAATGATGATGTCAGCCGCGCTCTGCCCAATGGGCCCTGACAACAAAATGTTTGTAATAGTGGTACTCTTATATTAACTCAAAACCCTATTATGATATGCGTATATCATTACGTACCCAAAGATGTAGGCATGTCAGAAATATTAGGTGCCAGGTTCTATCTTCTCCTGCTAATGGAAAATTAGTGTATTTCAAACTTTTCCATCAATATTTGGGCAATATGTTTAGAGATAACATCACTACTGTAGTAAAAGAAAAATCATGAGGAATTCTGGCTCTTGCGGATAGGTAAATTAGCCTATCATGTTGCGTATTCATTAATCGCGAAGATTTGACTATGGAGCAAAGAATGTCGATCAATGGGTGTCTGCTAGGGCGATCCTCCTTTTCGTGAAGGGAAATAAGGCTGCCCTAAATATCTACAGGACCATCAGTTTGTAATCTCAACTGAACAAACTTTTCTCCTCGAGATCATTACGACGAGATTGACCAAATAGCTTGACTTATCATCCAGTGGAGCAGGCCGGAATCAACCGCATATTCAATCGTGGACCGCTCCTTAACGATACGTATGATCATTCAACGTCCCCAAGTCGACATTCGTTACATTTACCTATTTAGAAACGTCTAGGAAAGGGCGTTAAAAAAGATTTACTTGTCATCCATAACAAAAATCATATGACTCTGTCTCGAAAACTATTTACTCTGCGACGAAGAGGAACCAACAAGGAGAGCCCTTATGCGGTGGTGTGACGACATGAAAGGAACAGCTGGAACGAAGTGGGTGGAATTTACCCAGGCCGAAGAACGTGGCAGGGGTTGAAGGAGGTCATCGCCTAAAAAGGTTTATAAAGCCCAAGTGAGTGAGTAAAAGTAAGTGAATGCAAGTGCAACTGCATAACTAAAACTATAACCAAACATATATCCATCTGATCGCATCCATCAGTTCTCACAGTATAATACTATTAAGATTATATAGTTTTCACATGACGACCGCTACCAAGTGGAATGTCCCATCTTTTCCTAAATTTGAACAACCAATGGCATATGAATTCAAGCTTGAGTAAACTTACAAATTGGATTTAACAATACGTAATAACATCGACACTATTACTCCGTGATGCGATAGTGTTAGCACTGGATGCTACTCGTGAGATACCGAATTCAAGTCCCGGTGGAGGTCTAGTTAAGAACTTCGCTTTTCTTCTGCTTATTATTCTTGTCGTTGATTATATACGTATTTATCTTTATATAAAAGATTATAATTATCAAATTTTCGTTAAAAAGGAGGCTCTCTTGTAGGTATTGGCCTACAATGGGCTTAATAAAAGTCAGCGCGCAGGATAAGCTCCGGTGGCGTGCTTTGTTGAACGATTCAATGAGTTAAGTTTGTAAGTACCCTTAACTCTAATCTTAAATGAACCAAGAGGCTAGTTCAATTGGTGTAATAGTAACTAAAATTAAATATTAAACAAATTATAATTTATAATTGTTGTGGTACCTCACGATTAGCGTTCAGATAAATTTTTGTTCGCGCCACGGAGATAGTCGAATGCAATAATATGAAATATATAACTATTATTTGACTTCGTATCTAAATTACCTCTTATCATAATATGAAAATACAAAGAAATTTGTACCTATCACTGATTTAAGCATCAAATTTACATTCGTCAAAGTGGTAAATCATATATCGGAGGTTCACATACCCCACATAACATTAAGTCGATAATTTGATTGAACCTAAAAATTTTATTATGTTAACATAGTAACTACTGAGCTGAGATATTATATACATAAACATATTCATCTCTATAGTTTGGGAAAGTTAAGAACAAAGCTTTCCATCAAACTGTCGACAAAAATAAATGATATATGTATATACTCGTTACTCCTTGAACAAGGCTGGTCTGTTCTGTTGAAGTCCCAGAGCACGCAATACAAACAACGCTTACCTGCCAACAATTCCGATCTTGCCAACATCCATCGCGTTCCCGTCCTGTAGCGGTGTAGTCCCAAGCGCCGCTGCGATCCTATTGCCACCGGCTAGAGCCCTCGGGGCATTTTATAACGATTGCTCACGATCATATCGATAACGTAGCTTCGCTTACAAGCAAGATAATGTATACGTTACCTAGGCATAGCGCACGAGTCTAATTTAGCACAAGTGTCGTAGTTGATAGGTGTCTAGCCCTTCAGTTTCTCTCTACGATAGGCCAGGAAGGAAAGTAGCTCTTTAATACTATAACATTCATATAGGAGTAGCCGCGACACATCACACGGATTCTTGTTACTCGTGTCTGGATGAGCAACCATTTCACCAAACCAACTCAGGCGTTGTTGCTTCCGATGAAGGAAAACATCGTGAGGATTCGATATTAGGAGGCATATTAATAGTAGTAGTAACGTCCAGCATGCGTGGACGGCGATGATCACACCATGTCTGCCATATTAGGAACTGGCTATCTGGTGAAACGTGCCCTTTGAGCAGTCTATTCTGAGAATCCTCTTTTCCCATAAGTTTGTCATGAAGAGTATGTTAACATTCAATCAATGTCTTTTATGATATAAATTGAAGCTACTGGCGCTCTCTTTTATGGGACTTGGTTACAATGAAATTGGTTAGTCAAACACAAGAGATTAAAAATTAATAACTTTATTTTCTTACAATTACGTTGATTAATTTGTCTGGTACTTAATACTATTACAAAATAATTATAAGGATCTACAAGGCTATTTTTGTTACTATAATAACATTGTAATTAGGTCCATTGTTGTAATGTACCATCAAATAGTTTAGTTTTCCATATGCAAATATCCGATGAAATGCTACTCGTATGACATATTTTATGTAGGAAAGTCGTTGAAATAAGAATGTTCAATATAATAAACTGCCGAGTTGGTTTTTGCTTCCAAGGAGATGCTAACTGTTAGGCAAGTATGTACCTATTGTAGCAATTTCCATATGTCTTGTAAAAGGCCAACCATACGAAAAACGTTTCTATTAGTAATGGTGTCAAATGAGATTCTATTGAGTAAAAACTATAAAACAAAAGTATCTTTCTGAAGAATCGAATCCAAACTATAACGATTGCTATAGTTTACAAGTTGAATGCAAGTATAAGGCGCAATTTCACGGTATTTCTGAGCTAAGCTGAGTGGGCTGTGCTCTTAGGCGCACACGGTGCCGGCGATGGCGTCCTTCTTGTTGATGCTGTATATCCTGAAGTTCTCGTAGTCGTCCTCGAGGCCCTTGTAGATGAAGGTGGACAGCCGGTCCACGAGCACCCACACGTTGCCTTCGCGGTCGAGCTGCGAAAGCATACACAGATTACAATAAACGTGCTCATCTTAGCACCATCAACGTCGTACGTAGAATGCTAGCTGCCTTCTCACTCGGTACGTCGTAGTCAACTAAGGGATGACATAAGATTATGCCTTATTGGTTCTGTGCGACCATTATAATAGCATGTTCCACGGTGATTTCTGGACAAAGTTTATGACTAACCTGACTTCACCTCGAAGATTAAAAGCGTTAAGCCAGATAATCAGTTTATTATACATTTATGATAAATGTTTCGTTTTATATATTTTTAATGTTGTTGTATTTATACATAACATAGCTAGTGGACAATTCAAATATACTAGCTCGTAATAAGAATATCTAAATAATTATTATGCTGTTTACATAGATAAAAGAATCTACGTAGCAAAATTTTAGTACTCATTATAATAGACGTTGTATTCTATTTTATTGTCCCAGGTGTACTATAGTATTATGACCCCTTAGGTACGGCTTATTGGAATTGTAGTATATCGATGAACGTATTATCAACGTTCGATATGAACAAGGGAAGCGCTGAAGCAAGGGCGAGGGGCTGCTCACCTTGAGGTCGTTGGGGAACTCGTAGAGCGCGGGGTCGCTGCAGATGAGCGCCGTGTTCTCGGGCCTCAGGGGCTTGTTGGTGTTCCAGCAGGCGACGCCGTTCCTGTTCGGCTGCAAATGGAAAGGCAACTGAGCTCAATGCAGTAAGGTCACGGGTATGACTCGAGTATTATAAAAACTCATCGCATCCATATATTATTGTATGCGTTAGGGCTAACCAAATTACAAAGGTGTTAATATATACTAAAGTTTAGACGTATAAGATAGTAAAAACTATTAGGTCACAATCTTAGCTGTAACATACGTATGAGTATGATCTCACCTGGGTGTAGAATAAGACTCCTGTCTCCTGGTCGTAGTAATTGGCGGAAGTCTGTGATTTCTCACCCTTGTCCCCGAGAATCTGAAATGAGTTTCCATATCAACTTACGGTTCTAATGCAATAGTGCGATAACCGATACTTATTCCAACATAAGTAATGGGAAGTTACGGTGAGTTTAAGTATGCTAGTATTCGCATTTAATGTCACAAGTAACACACGCATTTTATTTGATAAAAGAAAAGTTCAGAACGTCACATACTCATATATCACAAATAACGCAATCCGTTTTTTCTCAATATTTTTGCCCGCCCATAACGCTATCCACAATGACTGTTAAGTTCGAGAATAGAACCCGTAATCCACAGGTTGCAGCTTGCAAGCTAACCACATCACACACTTTACTATTGGTATAACCGAACTTTGGACATGTGCGTCAATGAGACGCTAAATGTCAAAGAGACAATTTAGATACCGGTAAGCAATTTGTCAAAATTGCATTTATAAACTTTATCGAATGTCATCGAAATAATGTTTTATCTAGCGGGCCTAGAGACCTATAACTAACTCTACGCGTGGCGAGAAGTAGTGCTTGTTGATAAGGCATCAGTTCATACAATTGTATAATTATTGTCCAATGCATGCGATAAAAAGATTTCGTCAAATCGATTTATCTCTAAGTTGTAAACCATATCTAACTATTGTTAAGGCATGAGTAGTTTCTCACTTTCTTTTACTGTAACTTATCTATTAACTAATACACCGGATAGCTATTACTTCAAGCGAGTTAGGAGCCCACCCTTTTACCAAATAGGCAGCGCGCAACGTAAGAGTGATTGGCATATTCCTTAGAATGCACTAATGTGATAGGATCTCCATAATAATTAGTTAGAAACTAACATGTTTTGAAATAGCGATTATTGAGTTTGCGGGTCAGGTGCGCCAGTGCGGCATCAGGATGGGTGATGCTGCGAAGTGATTGCGCGCTGTTGGTTCCAGGAAAGGAACATCAATGAACTTGTCATGTATAATAATAAAGATGGGTTTCCATTGTGCAAGATGACGTCACACTTGTATAAAAGTGCACTTTCCATGAGAACACAGTCCGCACCTTGCGTGCGAGTTCAAGTGTCCAATTAACAGTATGGTGCTATACGAGTGTGTACCTTCGTAGTGTACTAGTGTCAGAGTACTTGCTATTTGATTACACGTGGCTTTTAAATGACTTAAAACCATGTAATAACGACCTGTATAATAACAATATTTTAATAAGGAAATAATGGTCACCTCTGACTAACCTGAAAGATGAGATGATGGTCGTGAATGTTACGTTAATATACTGCACTAATTACAACCAATTTTTCTGCTTCACGGATCCGTTATTAAGTGAACATGAAAACCGTGTTAATTTTTTCTCACATCCATGACACGCTTCATTACGTGGCAGTCATGCTTTCATTCGAAGACGCTTAAGTGTGTGTTCATTGTCCAGCCACACTGGGCTTAATCACCGGATCATGAATTATTGAAAACGTAAAGGGTGTGTGTGAAGCAAGAGACATATGACAGGATCGTGCCAGGTGGGGATCGATAGTCTCTGCCGTTAGGGACGTAAAGTCGTGATTGTATCTATGTATGCATCATGAATTTATTCTTCAGTGTGGGCAATAGTCATTGTCACTGTTGAGTTGGGCGCTGAGTTTCTGATGAATCGCTGTCTTAAGTATACGGCGCATATTCGGCCGACTCACCTTGAAGTCGCGGAAGGCCTCATCCTTGTTCAAATGGGTGTAGTTGCGAAGGAGTTCGGTTGACACACAGAACTCCTTGGTGCTCGAGAACGGATGGAAAAACATTGTGCGGAATCTGAAACACAATAAATAACCATCAGTGATAGTAACAAAGATACTTTGGGGAAGAACCCTGGGAACTTATTATCATGTATAGTTATGATTTCAGATTTCCTGGTATAACATAATATCCCCTATCGCTCTCTTTAATAAAGTTGCCTTACAAAAAACAGACAGCAAGCAGCTTTCTACGACCCAAACTAGCATCAGCTTATAAATAAATATAGTTCCTTACGGAGTACGGTTTTCTGTGTTAGCCTCCAATATTCCTAAAGCCTTAACCGTTCTGCCCAAAGTTTTTATGGTCGTAAACGCGTTCCTGTGGTACCTTATGTACGGAGAGGTCATCGTATATCTATTATTATGTTTTTCTAGTTTTGCCATAACAGGTAAGTTTTGCCTTTACAATAAATGACTCGTGACATTGGCCCCGAAAGTTGCCGGTTCACTGGCTAAGGTCTTGCGCACAATCGGTGCTCGTAATCATAGTCATTCAGCCACAGTGCGAACGAGCGCTGCGTTTGCGTTAAGGCCGGCCGCATACGAGTATAGGGCATAGCGTAGGGAATTTATTTGTGAGTAATTACTCAGAACACACAAATTGCATAATCCCAACTAAAGGAAATGTTAAAATAACAAAATTTTGTAAGAAAGGAGATTATAAACGTCAGAACATAAATATTCACGTTCTATTATGTCTTTCGGGTTAGATAAAACCTTGGACAGACTACAATATGACGTAGGCCACTTTTTTGGCCCGAAGTGAAACGATTTTTATTAAGTTACCTATTATTTTAGCTCTTAATTGTTAAATCTGGATTACACACTCATCTTATTGGTTTACCCACGTTTCACCACATGCGCACCGGCCCTTATTGTTAATCTAGCATAGTTTAATTACGACAAGTTTTCAAAACAACACTGCGATATACTGATATTCTAACTCTTACTGTTGTGTTATATATACAGTAAATTTTAATCAAACGAACGATTCCATAATATTTAGAAAGAATTGGACTTGCAAATAGCAACTGAAACTCAATTTATCCTGGAACGCCGCAGTCTCCGAAATTATTCAGCATCATCAAAAATATTTACGAGTATCAGCTGGCTCTGTTCCTCCAATAAAAGTTTTCGTTTTTATTTCCTATTTGAGCTTCACTTACCCATCTTCCCGCTTCTCGGAGAGGGCCAGCCCAAAGACGCCGTCGGTCCAGTGGAACTCGATGTTGTTGATGTTGTAGGAGCCCGCCAGGGGGTCGAAGTGGAAGTAGTGGTGCGCGATGCGCCACGAGGCGTCGCTCTTGAGGCTGTACACCACCACCCCGTAGGAGCCCAGGTCGGGCACGTAGGCGAAGGCGTCCTCACACGTCGCGTTGTCCACGTCCACCACCTGCGGACGGCGCATGCGTCAGACAGGGGCTCATTCAGTTGAGTGATATGGGAGATCGGATAAGTTCAATCGCAAATAGAAAATGGGCAATGGTATCTTAACCAAAAAGACCTGGGGCACTATCTTTGCATTTAGGTTATTACTGACAGATATAATTACGAACTAAAAGAGAAGAAATCAAGAAATGGATCATTTGAAGGAAAGAAACATCAACATAATATAGGCCATTGCATAAAGCATAGTCCTGCCCAGCTGACAGTGGGCCCTCAGGCCTTGGCTGAACTGGCGAGCGACGCTTAGCATGCTGCATGGGGACGTACGATGTTGGCGAAGAAGGAGTCCTCCTTCATGTCCGAGGGCTTCAGGTGGTAGCGGTGGATCAGCTTGTCTGTGGCCAGGTCGAACACCACGATGGAAGGCCCGTCGATCAAGTTTCCAGCTCCTGGAACATTACATATACATCAATATAATCAGTTATTTATAGTTGAACTTATGAACAGAACTTAATACCTTGTCCTTGATGACAATCCTTGTCAGTTAAGTTCATGTAAAATTTTTTCTTTAATTGGTTGACTCTGGATTATACGCAGAATGCATGCTCTCTGTTCTCTATATGCTTAGAAGCAGTAGAACTGCAAACTGCGTAATATCCCTCCAAATGTCAATGAAAGATCGATGCATAATATTATTTTTGTCGAAGTACACTACAACGTCTGCGACTGGTCCAACCCACGGGCATTAAAATATGAAAGTTGTCACTCAAACTATAATTACGATAATATGTATTTTTTTTACTTTTTTCCAAATTATATACATATGTTAAATTAAATATGTTACATTTTATGACAATGTGATAATACATATGTGTAGATATGTGCGCGTGTATATAACGTACCTCCGAAAGAGTTGACGAGATTAAACCATCCATTGTGAGATCGCATGGAGCGATCCCAGCAGATGTTGCATAATGGCGAATGATGCGAAACGTGTTACGTTTTTATGATGGAAAACATAATATGTTGTGATGGCTAAGATGAAATTCACACTAAACATCTATGAAAATATTTTTAGTGGTTGCGTGATAGCGGTGTTTGTCAACTAAAATAAACCCACGGCAAGCAACTAGGCAACTATTGTGTCGTAGATTAGCATAAATTATAAAAATAATTAGAGTTTCTATCTAATCTTTACACGCATCATAAGGAAACTTTCCTAGTCAGCCAAATATAGAGATTACGTCACGTAGGATTTTAAACTTCTTATGAAAAGTAAAGAGGCTTTAGGAGGTGAAACAACAAATTGATGGCTACTCAACTTTATGACTGTACTGAAGGAACACGTCTGACAAAAATGCTTAATATATTACAGTTAGATTTAAATCTCAAGAGCTTTCCTTTGTCAACATACATTTACCTTTTAAAGGGAGAATCTGCGTTCACGATGCCTCGTTTTCGCTAATACTGGCATTTTTTTTACTGATAGGATATACTCATACGTATAGTACGTACTCGGCGGATAAACATACTGCAAAGCCTTATAGGGATGATCCCTACGGTCGCCATTGCTCCTTATTCACGTACAGCGAAACATTTCATAAAGATACTATCGTCTACACAACATATCAAATATATGTTATTCAATTGTAAAGTAATCATAATTTATTCCTTAAGTCATAATTCCGTAAGTTTATTTTAGTTAATCTGCTTTCTCGTGCATTACCTAGTCAGTCAAGTAGGAAGTCTAAACAATTCTTAAATGTCCTGATCGTGACCTGGAAATCGTGCTCGAATGCCCATTATTCGCGATGTCACACGACTAGCTAACTTTCACCTGCATGCCATACAGATAATGGTTTGTATGGTGTTTATGTGTTAATGTATATACAAAATCTATACATATAAAAATATATTTTATCAACTCACTTTTAAATACAGTTACTCTACTCGTATTATGCATTTACATAATACCTCCGTATGTAAAGATTAATGTAAAACTAATAATTTGATGATTGAAATCCAATTTGTAATGAACTGGACACTGAAACCAATAAGGTAATGATTTAAACAGAGTGAATGATGTGCTTTACCGGTGATGTCGGCCAAGCCAGTGTCCATGACCCAGAGGCGGTCGCAGTCGTCCACGAACACCCTGAACACGGACACCACGGAGCTGGGCGAGGGCAGCGCCTTGCTGGCGTCGGGGACGAGGTTGGCCTCCCACGAGGGGTAGGGCCTCAGCGGCTGCTCCTTGGGGCCGTCCGCCTCGATGTAGTTGAGCGACGAGGGCACGCCGCTCTTCCACCGGGGCACCGTCACGAACAACTTGTTCTTCCATCTTGCGAGCCCTGCACAGCAAACAGCACACAGACATGTATTATTGAAGCATAAGTAATAGCAATAAGTGGTCAAAGATAGTCGGAATATTCAAGTAATGGTGACCACGAAGCTTCCGATCAATGAATTCAGCTGAAACCTTAATAAAGTTAAGTGAGGTAAATTACCGAGTGGCAAGTTGTGCGACTGCACGAAGCTGCCATTGCTGATGGCGTTCTCCCTGTCCTGCGGAGTGGGCCACGCGTAGTCCACCTGCTTCCAGGCGAAGCGCAGCGTGGGCTCAGCCGCGTGGGCCGCCGCCAACAACAGCGCCAAGACCACGCCCAAAAGATTCATGTCTACAACATTTACATAAGATAAATATAACCACGTTGGAATATTACGATACCAAGGATGTGAGCGTAAGAAAGGTTTGCATTGGAAAAACTTTGGTATATATATTTAGTTACGTATACGTACGTCTACTTAGTTCCGTTCTTTTTATGATCGTCAGTACAATTCCTACAACTTATATCCTAATGCTTGCTAGACTAGCGCCTTCTAACCGAAGCTTATGATGTACTCCTAGCAATTGCTATGTAGGTAAATAGAGCGTTTAACTCGTTGAAATGGATTTAACATTTGGTATATTTACAAAATTATTAGTGAATTTCCTATTCTTTTTATTATGTATGCGTAACATTGCAAAGACTAAAAATCATCATTAGAAATGATCGTAACCTTGTCTGTTTGGCGTACGCATCGTTCGTTTAGTGAATTTCAAAACAAGAGCAGCGGCTGGCGGCGCAGTGTCGCAACGCATCTCGGGGCGAGGCGGCTCACGCTTCGGCCAACTGGTTCGTGATCTTGAGAAACATTGACTCTGTTTGCTTCAAATGGGGATAACTACAGACTGACCCAATATACAAACAGTGATAGTATCATGTGGAAATAGAATGCTAACTAGAGAAGGCGACTTAACAGGCTTAAGTCACTGCAAACTATTGGAGAAGGATCAAAAAAAAAGTTCGTTACCAATGCCATACAAAAGACCAGCTTTATATGAATCCAAGGAATAGTGGTGCCTTGGATACCTCAGAGTTCGGTTATTCTCTTCGATTTAATATATAATAACGTGCTGTGCGTCTGTCTTTGTTCATGACCTGAACTTATTATAATGTGCAGAGCGACTGAGCAATTTAGTATCATAACATCGTACGGAACTATACTTTTAACAACAATGAATTTGAAAGGATATTCATTTAAGTTTCTCTAGTAACTTAAAATAATAAAGACTGTTACTATATCAGTTCAAGGAGGTTGGAATGTTTCGCCTCCTTTTTGGGCAACCTCTTCAGACCTTGGCGAGGCTTACAATCTCCGCTTGCGGGCGGCTTGTAAATAAATAAAAAGTAATTGTGTTTATTTATTTCTGGATTTCCATGGACGTTATGTTATGGTCGTAGAAGGTTTTTTAGGTCAGGACCTACTCTTATGGTTCTTAGAACTATAACAAGAAAAAACTGCTTTGGTTATGTTGTTGTATTATGTAATAGTAGTTGGTAGGTAATTTTTTACCGACTTATATCATGTAGAGGTTGGTTTTTAGGAACCAGTGAAGATAAAAAATATTTGAACTAGTTATTGATGGTAAAAAATATTGGATATGGTTGCTTCAATGTTTCCGAATATTTAATTAACTCTACGAGCATTAATTTTAAATTTGTAGTTATTTCAGCACAATTTCTGTATTATGTAAACAGTAGTAGTGAAACGCGGGCTTTGATTGATCCATACATACATGTTAGGCTTTCGAAATTTTGAAGATGATCCTGTCACAATACAAAGGGAGTGTGTATACACAAGCGTATGTTAGGTTTTATTATGTAAGCAATGATTAGCTTTATTATGTTATTTATATATTTTTGATCAAGTTTTAGTAAGTTAGTAGTTCTTAGTTTAAACTGTGCTAACATAAACCGATTGTGCTGGTTACATAGCCACAAATAATAAATTAAAAACATGTTTTAATAGGTGCTTAATTTTTTTACAAATTTTTTTATCAAGTCCAGTTAATTTATGTCAACTATAATTGACCCAGTTAACATTCCGTTCATATGTAATCATAATGTTTGCTCCATTAATACTCCATTAATGATTAGCCAGAACTAGTTTGTTAACATATTCATAGCAACCACAAGAGCAGGTACTTGAACAATTATGTAACCGAGCCAATCAATGGTGTGAATTTCCACGCCAACAGATAGGAGATCTAACAAGTTTTCCTGCTCTTTGTCTACAAAAAAGGGTGTTACTAATCAACAGTATTCGTACGTCTGTTATGATCATTTGAGCAGTACATATTACTATCCTATTATCGTTGAATTCAATCAAAGCTCAGCCCTAATCAACGTCAGTAGCATAGAGGCGGAACAACGGAGACTTTCGATTAAATAGTTTATAGATAAGGAACGATCCGAGTTTAGAACTGTGTTTATGTATTTAGAAAGGACTGAGGGTTGCGTCAGCACTGAGTTAATTCACTCATACTAAAATGGAAAACATGTACCTTTTGGGACGAAGATTACATATAGAAATGTATGTATCTACGATAATTGTCTCTGTACAAGAGTAAGTAAACTAAACAACGCGTCAATTACACTACGCGTTTACTTACATTCTGATTTCAAGACAGGATATCCGTCCATTGATAACTAATTAACATTTTGATTGAACATCCGATGAAATGCGACCAACACAAAGAGGAATCTGCTACGCACTTCTTTTCTAAGAAAAATTGACCTTGACTCTGGCTGACAGTGTCGAACAGTACAATTTGCTTTCACAAGATAAAACAACTAAAAGAAACGTTGACTCTTTCTCTTATAAGTAATCTCCCTTTTGAAAAGGATCTTCCCTTCCCAAACTATGACGAAGATTTTTTAGCAACTCCTGTTCACAAACTTTGTTATCGTAATTTGAAATCGAACTCTCAAGATGAATACAATAGTTCAGGAATGTATATTGTGATAATGTGAAATATGTTCCACTTCATGAATGTTAACACAAGCTCTCATCTGCGTTAGACAGGTATTCAAATGCGTTATGATATAATTGTCATTGTTTGTGCAATAATTATGAATAAATAAGCCTTTGTTGCTACAAGGTTTCTTCCTCTCTATACAAGCTTCCTATAATTAATAGACTTTACATTTTACTTATTTATATTCTTTTAATTATGGATATCAATTTTACATAATAATAAAAAGTTTATAATATTAATTATGATACTTTAACAATTGATTTAAAAGAAAGTTATGAAATAAAATTGACCTTTTCAATCCTCACTATAGCATATATTACGAACATAATTAAAATTAATCTTTTTAATTAAATTATGATAATCAAGGGACAAATTAGTATTTAAACATCAATTTCAATAAATAATTCACACAAAAGCAACCGGTAGAAAAACAAAGGATGAACTACTCCATAGTGAGGAATGGCATACCTGTTCTCATTGAGTCGCCGCTGTTGAACCAGAGCCTCGGTGAAAGGTCGTGCAGCCTACTCCGGAGCGGGGCCGCCACTGACTAAGCCTTGCGCCTCGCTTCGAGCAGTTATATATATTTCCTTGGTTACTGTGTTACTGGTATAGGACCAAATGTCAAAGGACAGCAGCGCAAACCTTTGTCATCGGAAACACTTCGGAGTTAAGCTTAAAGTTGATTTAAAGCTTAAAGGTTTTTACTTATTAAACTTAAAATTTAGGCCTTATTCCATTTATATAATTATGAGGCTTAAGAAAATAAGAGACTTTATTAACTAAATTAAAATAATTCACAATTTATTAGGATTATTACGGTTGCTGTTCGTAACATCTTCAATTAATATGGCAGGCAGGCAAGTGCTGACGTATGTACTTTTATGGAGGACTTGTGAGTCGTCTTTATCCTAAACGTTGGGTTGTCCTTGTTTTATTACCTTCGCTTCCTTCGAGATGCCAGGAATAAGGCTCACCAACTACTATAGGATTGATAAACCCTCACTTTTTCAATTACCAATAAATCCAGCATCTCATGATTTGCTAATAAAAACGGCGACACAACCCCATACTGCTCAGGGATAGGGATGAGTATTCGCATCATTCTGTCCATCTCGAAAGGCATCGAGGCGGCAGTGTATGAATATATGCCGTTGTTCGTCGTTAAACTCCATGGGTAGTTCTTCTTTGTGTGCAGGCTTGCCACAAAAAGCTTTAAAATATCTCATAACTTTACCGCAACCTAATATAAATTACAACAATCTTTCCGTAATCTTTTTTTATATTGTAATATAATTCAACATTTTCATGATCAATGCTAACTCATCCCCGATAGTTCTGTTAAATGTGCCCAAGAGAGTGTTTGTGGGATTCTGTCCGCTCCTAGTGGTATAACTAAGAGGTCGAGTTCATACATATTATTATGGGAGTATAATTATAAAAGTACATTTCCATATACAAAGCTAAGTTTGATTTGAACATGCAATTAGGCTGTCACGTTCATTATAGTCCCATATAAATGAGTACTAAAAATGACCAATTTCCTGCAGAGCCTTCAGCGTGCAGAGTCCACGCATGCCGTTTGTCAATTTGACACAGATAATTCAAGGCCTGCCACCGCCATGCCGACGTGAGTTAGCTATCTGCTTACAGTATCGCCCTAAAACCTTTTTGTTCTACGCTGAGTACTTTGCCCAAATTGGATGCAATAAAAAATCTGTCATTATGATACTGTGAAATACATACAACCTGTCACGCCGGATATTGATTATCAGGTTTAAAGTGGGCTTCGAGTGGCAAAATATGTTGATGATAGTTACCCAAGGCCTGACTAGTTACCCTTAAAATATTAACATCAAGTAAGTGTGAGTGATAAGTGAGATAAACTTAAATGGACGTAAACGTCCGTAAAAAAATCCGGAATCGAACATGGAACCTTCTCACAAACGGTTAATAAAATAAAACTCAACACCTGTCACACCTGTAAGTAGGGAAAATTACATTCATTCTTTCAAATAAGAGCAGAATTCCTTAAAGTCTAGATAGCTGATACAAAGACCCAGTCAAGAAACATTAATTTCCAAGTCTGTGGATACGTCTGCGGTATTCGTTTAGTCGTAAAGTGCCCGTGATATTTAATTCTATCTTCACTCAAAACATATTATATTACTTACCTAGTTGTTACCTATCATAACAATATTGTATAGTTAATGTATTTTGTCAAAGGGGTGGATAGATTTTCCGAATCTTTCACCCTTCATTCCGATTCATAGTTCCCATGCTTAGCGCCGGTCTGATGCTTCTCCGCCTTTTCGTGTGTGAGTCGGTTTCCGTACGATGTTTTCGTTGACTGGAAACGTTGTATGTACATATTTATGCACAAACATTGAAATATGAGCAAACGACTTTTCATTGCGAACAGTTACATTTAGTATAACCTATGTATAAACTTCACAACTGTTTCGCTCTAAAGGTATGGCAAAATCCAAGAAGTACATCATAACTGAGGAATTAGAAACTAGGAAAAACTACTAAACTTAGGAATTAGGCTTATGAAATTTAATTAAGGGTTAAGAACTATACAAATAAGAACTAAAACTTGCCCCTATATAACAAACAAAATAGTATAATCTCTAAGTGGTAATTTTGAACATTACATAATTTTTACCACATTAAAAGAGAAATTGGTGTTTGTTCAATTGTCCAAACAAATGTTAACTAATTTATTGAACACGACATCGTTATGCATGCATTTTAATTACATATTTAAATGCATTGACTACAGAGTTATTGCGTTTATGTCGTTTAATGACGTTGTTCAAAATTATGCGTTCACACATACTACCTTACGTCTCGCTTTGCTTTGAAGGGATTAAACTGACCAGTTATAAGATGCTACTCGCTTCTTCGCTGCATTGTATTGATGCAAAACTTTTGTTATGACAGGCTCATCCGAGACAAACATCACTTATTCACAATATAGTACTTGGTTCTGCAACAGATGTAATAAGTTCGACAAAGAATGAGGCAAAAGTAAGCAGATGATGAGGTCAATTTTTAGCTGCCTTTCTACTCGACCTGTTTTTAAAGTGAGGTAGTAGCTTCATATGCATCTGTCAGGTACCATACGAGTGTTTGTGTTACTATTTGCGTAACGTGGACGTTGGCACTAGAAGGAATACGCGAATCTGCAATCCTCCTTCGCGTTAATGCTGCGGCCATAAAGCCGAAGACAAATAGACCAGTTGTGGCGTATTTCGCGACGCAAAACCAGTCTGGTGTCGACAACCCCAAGTTCAGGCCGATGTAAACAGAAACTCGTGAGCAGAGAGAAGACAGGTGGCCGTGACCCGCGGCGTCGCGCAACCGCCCAACGAGTTTATTCAAACATTTTTAATTCAGTGCCTATTCATGCTTTGTGCGCCGTGATGGATGACATGTTTATAAGCTGCCACTTCATTTGGTCGCCGTTTGGACATCGTCAAATGTCAACTATATTTTGCATCATATGCACGCCTATGAACAATCGTACTCGCCTAGATAACTAACAACTCACTCATATTTAGATATTTAAAAGACAAACGTATTCACGACCTAATGGTAGCAGTCAGAGGTTCAGGTGTCCATCTACGCAAACGCGATGGTAGTAATTCTATGGCCACCACGAACGTGTTGACCAAATAGGCAGTACTCTTTGCAACAGGTCGTAAGCCATGTCGCCATTTACAAGCACTGACTATTTGTTTCGTTACTTTGTTTTCCCTCACTGTAGTAATCGCTGCATTTTGGAAATGCATTTTAATAGCGAAAATGTACATAGAAAATCAGAAATTTTCATTTTCATCGGTGCATGCTCCATTGTTTGACTCCTGTCCCCACTGATGCAGAGTCAAGGCCCCAACCACTGAGCCACGTCGATATATTCGGCTTTAGATATTTATCAATTAAAATTATGTGATGAGTGATAATCTGCAATTTGCAGGTTAAAATGTACAACCAATTTTTATTTACAACTTTTTCTACATGAATGTTTACAAATACATGGTGTATTAGAGATGTATTATTTCAGGTTCAAACAGTTCCTTTCGTTTGGAATTAGCTATTTTCCTTAACGGGTTATTGTGTATGATATGAGCTAGGCGTTGCATTACATTACGATGCTCTAAAAACTTTCTCCGTTATGAATATTGATGCCAAATATTTGTGAATAAAGGGAACAATATGCCGCACAAACAATATTATTATACTGTGAAAAACGTGGAAACAGCGTAAGTTCTTAAATAGAAGTATGGAAGCGACTGCAGTCTAGTGGGTAAGACCACTGTCTTCTTATTAGAGTTCATAGATTAGAATTCCGGCTGTAGCTTGTAACAATGAAAATAATAGTGTTTATCATCAAAAAATGTACCTCATTTACACACATACGGAAAGACGTCGTGAGGAAACCTGAATATCCATCGGAATGTACCTGAATAGTTAATCGGCAGTGCCTTTACACTGCGATACTGTTCACTATTTACCACGTTAAGTGCTGTCTATCCAGTGAAAAGTGAGTTTCGAGTTGCTCATACCTTACATTTCGGAAATGGACAGTCAAGCCTCTGACTCAATAAGAAGGGGTGTCTAATACACAAGTCGTGAAGTGTATGTATGTGTTATTATTGTCACCTTCCTGACCAGACTAGGGAGTGTGTGGAAAATTTTGTGTGGTAGGCCACATGTCAAACAAAAAAACAAAAACAAACGCGTTCACGACCATTACCTACCCTTGCCAGAGCTTCAGGTTTTCATCTCCGCATTGCGAAGGTAGTAATTCTATGGACACCTCGAACCCACGTGTGGACCAAACAGTCAGCACTCAATGTGTCAGGTGGTTAGCCATGTCGCCATTTACAAGCACTAACTTTTACCTGTTCGGGGAACAGGTAGGTTTCCTCACGATGTTGTCTCTCACCGTATAATTCGATGCATTTCGTAAATGTGTTTTCATTACGAAAATGTACATAGAAATTAATTAAACTTCATTTCTATTGATACATGCTCAAGTGGGATTTGAACCCTGTACCCTCTGATACAGAGCCAAGCCCCAAACAATTGAGCTACGTCGAATTTCGAGGCCACATGTGATGTCACAAATATTCTCTATGAATGCCACCACAAAGTGGGAGAAACGGGGATACTTAATCTCTGTCTCCCTCTCTAGAGGGAATCGGTCGAGTATTATTGTGTCGCACATGGTGTATCCATAACCATTTAAAGATATTTTCAGGCTTTCTCTTCAGTTTCCCTATCGCGTATCTGAATGCGAATGTATCTTATTATAATATCTTTCATTAACAATTTCTCCATCTGGTGTTTAATTACGGAGCGCAGGCGGATGCGGAGGCTTTTGTGGGCCACCACCACCAGTGAACCTGACATTGGCAGGCCTTCATCATTTCACCCAACAAAATATCGTTAAGATGCGATATCGTCTTCTACGTGGGATTGCAATCGCATGTTATGAAATCTTTTAAGTAAAATAAATAGCATTCATTGCATACTGAACTAGTTCTAAATAAACCTTCAATAGAAAGTCGATTTTAACTCATCTTTCTGAATCCTGCTACAATTTTTATGTGAATGTATGCGTTTGTTTTTATTTGTGTGTTGAAGACAGACAACATACCCCACAAGGTCAATCACCCCCAAACGGGCGTACTGAATAATAGACCCCGAAAGTTTGGTGTATAAGAAAATGAGGAAAATTATTATAATGATGACAAGTGGCCATCAAAATGAGTAAAAATGGTATTGGGCCTTAGCGCCTTGCTACATGTGGAGCAAAATGGAGCTAGGGCACGGAATCTGTTTATTATAATATCCTCTCTGCTGTCATCATTACGCTTTTCACACGACACGATACTGATTTTATATTTAGGTACTCAGTATGGCTATACGTTTCTGTTTAAACAAATTGGATTTACAAAATTACTTGCAAAAGTTTCTTACGTCCAAAAGCTATAATACATCTTCCTCAAGACTGATTCGACTTGAAAACCATTAAAGTAACAGACATCCGTACACGCATAATAAATGTTTCATAAGCTTGCAAACCGCATCACATTTGCAGTCAAAAAGATGGGATCAAAAAAAGTCGGCTCAATATTTTGACGGAGCCGCGGCGCCAATACACAATGGCCAGTAAGAAAGGCTCTTAAGATAATTCGGGTGCGACATGTCCAATGGATGACTGTACGACTACTAAAAGCCTTTTAGAATTCTTATCAGGCGAGGCGTTTTGTCTCGTGCCACCTTTAAGCCGTATATATTTTATGTAAAGTGAATCTACACACTAAAACTTCCTTAAGTGCCTCCGTTAAAATATAAATAATACTTAATAGCTCTTTTAACATATAACCGATGACGTTGACGCAAATGGATATCCGGAGGAGAAAAACAAAGAAATGTGACAGATGATATAATGTGTGTGAATGGCTGCAATTAGTTGATTGTTCAATGCTTTAACTGATGTGATGAATTGGCTTCAGTTTTTTTACTATCACATTTAAATGATTAAATTAGATGCAGGAAGCGTTTGCGGTTTTGCAATTGCCAAAATAGACCATGAAATCTCATCGCGGATGCCTTTTATCTGTTATTGTAGAGAATAGTTTGATAACTAGTTACAAAAATATCTCAATAACGGGACTAAGTTTGACAAGCTTAGCCATAAAATTGAGTGTTCTTGGAAGAGGATTTCGCTACGGCCCAGATATCGCAGTTGCGTTTCATTAATATCATTAGCGGTTCCAAAGTAGTCGATGAGATTCGGTGACGCCTGGGACTGAAGCCAGGGAGCATTTCTCATGGCCTGTGGGAACTTTTCATCGCTCCACTAAGAGAAAACAAGCGTCACATGTTCGGAAGATGGGTGAACATGAAATCACGGCTATTTTTACGCCGCGATTGTTTTTATTCGCTCGCCAATTGGGCCAATCAGGGACACGTGGTGCTTGTAAGGAACTTGTCTCCGAATCAGCCATTCAGCTTATTGGCTCAATGACTGGACGCGGAATTGACGAGTTTAATGTCATTTGTCGTTCATTCGAAATCTTACTTCAATTCAAACGGTTCTACTCAATTATATACAAAGTCATTATTCCTACATTGGTGGTTTACATCTGTTCGGATGGAAATGAAACACTTTTCTACTCACGCAATAGAGTAACTTGAATGGTGGCTTACATATTTTCCCAAGGCACTCGATGCCAATGGCTATCATCTTTCGACTGAAATCTTTATGGTCCCATTCTAGCATCATGTGGTCATGTGTTTGGTATGCATCAAATGCACAGGAGGGTGAGACGTGTGCTCATTCCTACGAAGGTTCAAGTGAACGTCTGGTGACAAAACACTTTTTATTTGAGTAGTCTCGGTTACAAGTACTCGCGCGACATAGTAGAAACTTTTCAAGTCATTTATTAGCGGTAATACCAATTAATCTTTATCTTTGAGCGTCCACAATTCAAGTTCTTTTGTTTGTATGGATAAATTACAGAGACACACCATGCATGTCTTTGAGCAAACATGTTCCTACTTATTGTGTGTATTGTACCTATTTGTAATGGCCTTCTTTTCAATGGTAGACAGTGTTCTTTGAATGGAGCTAAACTAATTAGCGGGAATAGTATTGAGGCATTGTGCCGTATAGCCAGATGAAGGCACTCTTTGTATTATCCGTCGATAGTTACCACTTACTTTTACGGCTTTTTTCCTTACGAGAACTTGTGTAACATCGTTGTACTCTATATTATTGGGATGATAATTGTAATTCTTTGTGGTTGCCCGCTTTATTCGGTTCAAAGTTTTGAGCTGCCCGATATTTATCTTGACTAGCTATAAATTTAGCAAACAATAGGACGAGATAAAAGGAAATATATAATTATCAAATATAATTGGTCGAATAACGGAACTGTTATTAGATTAAGAAATTTGATCGCTATCCATCGTTTCGGAGATCTCAAATAAGATGAGGACGCATAAAAAACGATGAACATTTTTTGTTAAGCATGGACTCTGAATAATTCATAAGGGTTTGATGGAATCCATTTCCATGATGACGGTGATGGTCCTAAGGCCTGACATTTCGCGCATGCTGTGACCACGGCCTGCATATTAACGACGTACTATGCCCAAATATGAAGGATGTCAACTTGAATTTTGTGATCCAATTTTGGTTAATCATTGCCTTATTGGAAAAAAGTATTCGTTTACGAAGGACTTTAAAATGTCAAATTATCAAAGATTATGCTTGATTATTATACGTACACTTGTATAATAATATGTAACATTAAAGTATATGGTGTTATTTGTTAGTTATGAAATAAAATTAAATAGAAAGAAATACTTTGGGCAGAACTTAAAAGAATAAGTTAAAAAGCCAAAGAATTAGACATGTGTTTCGTCTAGACGTAAGATAAGTGACTTTCGTAAGCAACATTGACATCGAATCATTAGAGTAACAGAGCACCGTACACGGCTGTCTAGAAACAATGCGTTTACGAAATGAGCGTCTGAGTTATG